>CM052245.1:6027029-6258340 GCA_028455795.1 Lasioglossum marginatum
ACAAAGTTGATTATTGAAGAATGAAGGATGGATGACAAAAGGTTGTACCGTACCATTGAGATCAAGGAACAGAACAGGTATGTGCAGCTCCATGCCTGGCGGAGGATTCCAGTCAGCAGGTGCGCCAGGTATGCCTGATCCTGCGGCAGGAAACAAAACTGCATTCCGTTCATCCGTCATACTGACCCACTGTTCCACCAGGCTCTGTTCACGTTCCATGTCTTGCTCCGTTTTGTCTGTACCAAAGATATACGTTAGTTATATTGTCATCAAAACATCGTACTATAATCTGTAATTAACTATCACACGAATAGATTCTCTGTACCTTGTTTGTTAATAAGTTTCTGTATCTGCTGGTCCAAGTACTGTTTCCTCCTCTTCAAGGCATCGCTCCATTTATCTCTCAGTATACTCAGGTCCTCATCCTGGTAACTGTCCAATGGAATCTGAAGGCGATTCCTAACTGACACGCTACCGACTGCCACGCTTATTATCGACTGGCAAATGATCGGCAGTGTTCCAGAATTTTGTACTGGTTTCACGCGAACTTGTATCCGCCGCTGTTGACCCTGTCGCAGCTGGTAAATCCCGCCTGCGGAGAATGCTGAGTTCGCATCGCTAGAGGAGCCTGTAACAATTTAAATCAGTTACTGAAGCTACTACAGTAAACTCTCGACTTACGCGGATTCTTAGAAGCGAATCAGCAAACCAATTCTGAACAGTTAAATTCGTTTATCGATTTTCAGAACGGGAGCTTTGTACATATGCGACAGAAGCGAAGATAAGTGTTTGCTTGTGTACAGCAGGGAATTCCAACATGCGGCTCTTTCCCCGCTTAGGTACTTCCCCCACTCTTAGACTTCATCGTTGCTGTAGAACTTCGTCCCTGCTCCCGTGCCGCTGTGCCGCCCCACTAACTCTATGGCTGTACGTAGTAGAGGGAAGAGGTTTGACTAATGGTGGGGACCTTGCAGTTCTCGGAGAGGAACAAGTTGGAACTCCCTGGTGTACAGCGTAGGCATTCAGCTATTTATGAGTGATAAATTTTCCATAAACATAGTTGATTAATTTGAATTTTCCAGATCATATTAATAACGGTGGCGCTCAGTCACTATTCGACTTACGCGGAAAGCGCTGGAACGAATTAACCGCGCGTGATAAGAGGCTGAATAGCTTGGATACTTGAACAAGTCTACAGATCACGAGTTTGATAGACATATTCTTACCCGTCCACGTGCTTCGTTTTACGGATACTTCTACGGGCGCATATTCTCCTTGTTCGTTCAGTTCTTGGACCTCTACCCACAGTTCGATCTTCCTCGTCAACTCAGACCATCGATCGGCCAAAGATCTAGCTTTGGCTAGCTGTTGCTCGACCTCCCAGCCGGGTTTGCTCCGCGAAAATCCTGCGCTTCGATGACCCCACACTTCTATACTCAAGGCACCCTCTGCAGGAGGAAAACCAAGGAATGTTATCACATTGCAATCATTGTTACACCGCGATTCAATTAAAGGAGACGTCTTTGATAACAAAACAAAGGTGCAACGAACGGAGTTCTTTACCAGCACAATGTTCCATGAACTCTTCCGTAACGGGCACGATAAAATCGTTCGTGTGATTGAACTTGAACGCCAAAGAGTCCCTCTGGCCGGCCTGGCAGTTTGCGTTCAGCTCTTCGGAATTGTCCACGGCTGGGACCACGATGGGTTCAGGGTGCCCGCAGAACATGTACTGGCAGAATACGTAGTGACTCAACGACAACGGCAAACCGGTCGCTTGTTTTATTGTGACGCGACATGTTATGTGACTCGAGCCGGAATAGTCCTCAGGTTCGGAAGAGGTCGAATCGGCCGAGGACTCCGACGCTGCCTCGCACATCCGATCTTGAGGAAAGTGGCCGGATATACGGCTGATCTCGACCTGCAGTCGTCCAGCGACTTCTCCCTGTTGGCTGATGATCGGCGTATGATAGTCTAACCGGACGTCGTGGAACAGGACCTCTAGGAATATGTTCGCAACGCCGATCAGATTATGGTTCTCCTGCGACTCGTAGAAAGGGTCCTGCGACTTCCCTGGTACTTCGTCCTGGTTAAACGAAAAGGTCATATTTGTTTATGAATGATGAAAGATAAGGTCAATCTAAAAACTTAAATTCTATCGCCTTCGTGTGACTCTAGTACTATTTATGATTGAATTGAGCAAATTAATGATTCAAAGAGCGAATAGCTTTCTGATGGTTGTTTATTTATAGTCACCTTCATGGCAGGTGATCGTTGACAGTTATTCGGATCCTTCCATTCCTCGTACATCTCTCGCATGTCGACCAATTTGTTCCCTAATTTCTCCATCGACCACACCTGACTACCCATTTTTTTCCTTTTAACTAAGATCGCGGGTTCGCTGACGAACGCGCCCCGCTGGAAAAATACACTCTGCTTACCGAAGAGTGCGAAAGCAGAACGGGCACAAATAAATAAACACAACAAAAGCCAACTGAAAATACGTGGAAATAATAAATACGAACTTAAAACAACTAAAAGAACATCATCAAAATGTTTCAATAAGAGAGCACATTAGCACTGGAACTACTGAATCCGATTTCATTTCACGATTACAATTGCTTTTTATTTTATGTCACTCTCGTGAGAAATTGCTGCGTAAATTTATTTACTCGGGTGCATGCCATAACCCAAATGTTGCTGAATCAACAGTCTTCTAATTTTTACGTACTAAAACCAGTTATTATTAGCGTACAGTAGTTCTAGTGTTAATTTTTAGTAAACTTTAGCACAGACTGCCGATTTTTATGTCGATTTATACTCTTATAGAGAATATTTCAAAAAGACAAAAAGTAATACATAAATGAGGCCCTTTTAACTTAGAAAAAGTTTTCTCAAGCTCAACGGAACCCAAACATTTAATTCCCATTATTTACAGAACGCAAAATCCGCAATCTGATTCTTTCCATCTACAAAACACAATACAGGAGCGAAAACAATTAGAATATACGAAACAGAACTTCAATAATCATTAAATCAACGATAAAATTCAGGACAAATAATTGCAGCTGTAATTCTTTAATCGATACACTGTTTAGATTGCAGCGATTACAATCTGGCGAACTGAACAATACCTTTCTGTTCGGACTCAAGTTATTCGGAGGGATCTGCAGGGTGACGCTGAATTTCGTTTGCTTGCCCATTTCTTCTGCCAAGAAGTTCGCCTCCTGCACTAGAGAGTTGGCTTTCAAGATGTCCGCCTTTAATTGACCTAAGCTCCTCTTGAACATCTCGTCCCTCTCCTGGGCCCATTTCTCGACGCGCATTTGCGTGGTCGGCGTACAGGCTGGCAACTTGCCGCTTTGACTGCCTCTCAGAGGATCGTAGGGTACATACGGTGAATAGGGTGTCGACGGGGACAAGATATTGCGTAGCTGCTGGAACTGGCGCTCATACTCTTGCCTCTGCTTTTCCAGCGCGACCTTTTGATCAATGAAAAGCCCTTGTTAACATATCGTTTGCATTTCACATCTTGCTGAACAACGCTCCATTCAAAATCATGCACGCTTCCAAGAATCTGTAGCTTTGTCTTCAAAGCCTCAATTAATGGCGAAACGTTCAGCTTAGCTTATTCAGCAGTGGGCTATCTTTTCGACCTATAAACTCTGGGCTTGGATATTCGATATTTATTAAATACCTCCAAGGCTTAGTGTTTATTTATTCTCTGGTTTAAAAGGCGTATGAGCCTTTCATAGACCGAATCGTTTAACCACGTTTCACTTCTTATTTTTGTGCTAGACTAAACTAATAAATAGTATTTTAGCAATTATGCTTAAAACTACTGAATGACAAAGATTCAAAGAACTTTCAGAAATGACTATTTTATCAATTTTATCAAGTTTATCTCTGATGCATCAAAGCCGTAAAATTAAAGAACTTGATGAACGACTTCCAGAAAGGAAACTGTTGGTCGAGTCCCTAGTTCAAACACTGTTAGTAGCCGCACCTGTTTGTCCTCCTCGTGCTGTTTCTCGAGTCTCGCGATGGCCCTCTGTATCGGATCGTTCGACAGCTCGTTAAGCATCAGCTCTTCCCTCGCGAAGTTGTAATCGATATTCTGCGCGGGTGTCTGCGGCTCGCTGTTGATCGCTGCGAACACACCGAGAGCGAGAGAGACACACGATTATTCCTCGAGAGATAATCAACCGGTAATTTCTTAAAATTCCAATTACAGCTTCCGATAGAGAAGCTCGGATCGGCCTGGTACCGGAGCTCGATCGTACCTGTTGCGCTCCTGGGACAGTTCACCCGGAAGAAATGATGATTTCCCCAGACGATCCTGTCGCCGTGTAACAGAGGCGTTTTTTCGACGACCTGTGTGCCGTTCACGAAACACCTAGCACCGTGCAACGGCGTCATATACAATCCTGATTCTTCTATCGTGATCACACAGTGCTCGGGCAGGATACCCAAACCATGCAGCTGGATATCCTGATCCGTTTTCGCTGATCGACCGCCCACCAGTGTCCTTTCCTAGGGTTTCACACGAAAAATAATAATTTTTTACCTGAGGATATCGAGTTCGCAGAACGTGTTCGCTGTGGATGACGCTACTTTGCATCAGCAGGTTTATTATTCGCCTCTTTTAAATTGAAATGGAATACTATTCTTTTGTTGGAAATACTTGTCCGATTTGAAAATTAAATTAAATGGTTAAATTTTAAAGAATACAGCTTTATTAATCAATTATATAGTCACCATTCTTTTCTAATTGTAGAAAAGAATTCATGCAATCATCTAATACTAAACGTAGGCATACGATAAAGAAGAAGAAGAGTCGAGCCAGGGGCTGATACTTTGATAAATATTAGAAAGCAGCGAGCACGTTGTTTCGCAGAACGATCAGTTATCGTCGAGTACCTTCAGGTAATACACCAATAACTCGTTTAAGCTGGGATCGTCGTTGAGATTCACAAGGTAGTACTTGTTCTTCTCGACTTGGATACCGGAAGCCTGCACGCTGATCCCCATTTTCTCCAAGGCTTGTTGCCTTTCGTGCTGCAACCTCTCGGTTTTCACCAGCTTCTCCTCCCACGTCTGCGACATCACCTTCATCAGTCGTTCCGACTCCGACAGCTTCTCCGTTATGTCTGTGCGTTGTTGGCCCACTATCGATCCCTGCACATTCCGCAACAGAAGAGGGTCAGAGAATTGCGGGATTAGCCGAAGAAATTAATGCTCCGGTGATCACTACACTACCAGCTTCTCGTAATTAATTAACCAAGTCGAGAAGAAAATAGGTCCATTCGTTATTGTGTCCTATTTAGATCTGTCTCATCCTTAGAACGTTCAACTCGCGTGAATTCGGCCTTCGAATCCCATACAAACATCAAACTTGTCCAAATATTAGATAGATTAAAACTGGCAAGAACTTCTCAGGGTACCTGATACTTCGTTAAATAACATTCTCAGCTAAACTTTATCGATTAATATTTATCAGAGACTTATTACTCAAGTTTCTAACGCTCCGGCTGCGCGCTATTCTGTTTCCCGAACTTATTATTAGAGAATCTATATAAATTCAAATTTCGAAGGACTCATTGTTCAAGTTAGAGATGAGAAACTTCATCCTCCAATTAAGGACTCCAGTTGCGAAGAAAATTTCTATCGCGCTTACTTAATATCTTATTGTTTTCTCGCGAGCCATCTTTAGAGCTCTAAGCCGTGAACGAACGACGCTATAGCGAGTCAATAATCGTTTTCCCCTTATCGCGGCGTTCGATATCTTCTTCGTGACCGAATTTCATCTTTATTTACAGAAGAGCAAAGTTTGTAGCTCGGCCGCCGGGGCAATCCGAGTAAGATTCAGATAGGATCCGGCGCTTTTGCGACGAGGAGTTTGCGCAAAGTCAACGGTTCCGTGTTTACAAAGAGCGAATAGTCTTACAGTCGCGTGCAGCAGCATCTCTTTCAGGGTCTCCACCTCCTGCCTCAGTTCTCGAATAATTCTTGCGTTCGGATCCTCGTTGACCACCGCGTGATTAACGATCCTCTTCGCTCTGTCCGCGTACCGGAGGGTGGAAAGCGTTTCCTCGTAATTGTCCGCCGCCGGTGATATAGTAGCCACCATTACAGTTTTACTGTTGCCGCCAAGGTTATCCTAAAATCGAAACAACAATATTTTCACACGCGGGACCGCATACGAGACCCTACCATTAATCCCTTTATTCCATTTTAACGACGGTTATTCGAAAATCAAACAAATTTGTAGAACAGAATTTCAATTTTTCATACTCGAAACTCGACTGCCAGTGGTCTTGTTCTCGGTGATCAGATCAAGAATTATTCTGCGGTGAAAGATGTTGCGGTTCTCTATGGCAGTTTGTGGTAACATATTTTATTCTTGAAGTGTAGGTAGTCGGAAATTTAGAATGCAGGTGAACATTAATTTTCTGATTGAACATCTTAGCGTCTGATAGATTTGGAAATTTGAAAGTAGAGTATTTAGAAATTCAGATTTGGGATTTGCATAGCTGGGAGCTTTGAAATTTTTATTTTGAACATTTGAAAATTTTGGATTCGAATTTGTATAGTCGTGAGATTAGAAATTGGAATATTTTAAATATGCATACTTCGAATTTTCGTGACAGTGAACTGTTGAATTAAAATAGATATTTTGAAGATTTTGTCAGTGAAAACGTAGTAAGATAAGAATGTTGCAGAATACCTTCAGCAGCCACGTTAAAACAGAGTCTCTGTACGGCACGAATTTGTCCTTATTCTTATTGCTTCCGGAATTCTGATCCGCCAGCTTCGAAATGACTAGACCCAACGTCGTTAGGGATCTGCAAATATTTGTCCCTCTTGTATTCCCAGTTCGAGCATTTACAGGCTGCTTCAAAACGAACCGAACATCCTCAAACATCCCTCGCACAACAACCAAGTTCGCTACGAAGTTCATAAGACATCCGGATACTGTGTGCAACTTAAGCGCTACCCAATTTCTGAAAGTGCTCGATTAATATTTCATCTAGCACTTGCAATGTATTCAACATTTTATTATTCCGTTTAATACAGATTTAAAAATTTTTGAAAATTTTGTTACAAAATACTCGGAGACGAACCAGGTGCAGCAATTAAGTTAATAGATGTGAAATTCCAATTTGAAGTAGCCTGTATTACTTCAGATATCATACGTGTCACATTAAGAAAAATTTCTTTGGGAAAACTATTTAAAGCTGAATCCTTAATGTCATTAACACTAGGCGTATGAACAGTGTCTCATAAAAATTGCATCAACGTGTTCATCAAAAATTTGCTCGATTATTGTAATATTCAAACAAAAATAAACTGCATCTTTATAATTGTAATTGTGAAATACAGAAATCTGAAATGTATCAGGAGAATTGATCTGGTGGTTCCAGTGTTAAAATAAACATCAGTCAACGTCAAAAATGGCTGACCAGTGACCATAAAAGTATCCGATAGCTAGCTGCCACTAAAATAAAAAACATCTAGCTGTCGTCAAAATGTCCGATAGTCGTTCACAAAATGGCCGCTAGTAAGCCGCTATCAAAATGGCCGTAAAAATTATTAACGCCCTCAAAATGGCCGACTGCCAGCCGCCACGAAAGCCAGTCGGAATATACTCCTTTCTCGTTTCCCGTAGGAATATTCTCATGGTCACTGTTATGGTCTTCCAGAAAAAAATGTTCGGGAAGCCAGTAATCGGCTGTTTCAGATGACGTCGGGGATCCAGCTCGAATGTTAGGCGGAGATATGCAATTCAGGAAGGGAGAGTATCTTTACTTGTTTATATTGCTTCCTTCTTTAAGCCTATCGCCCACTGCCCCAGTTTTCACAGCCCTTTCGCTCCCTGCTAAGTCCACTAAGCTCATCCGGGAGACTTTCTCCCCGCTGACGCCGCTTTTCGTGTCTATCAACGTCTGCGTCAGTATGACGGAGAAAACGGCATGCGAACGGGAGCTTTCCGAATTCATGTTCGTCGCCGCCACCGTCCGCGATTTGTTGCCCTCCGCCATCAGATTGTCAATATCCTGGAAAAAATCAGCCGTAAATCTTTACGTATTTCTGCTAGCCATTAATCCTCCAAAAATTCTCCACGAGTATCTAGTACTTATTTTTCTTAACCCTTAAGCGATACAATGTTCTAAAATTCTGTATACATAATAATTAGGGGTGCTTATACAATTTTCAATTTTTATACACAAATTTTTAGAAAGTGGAATGAAATGAAATCGTTTTTTTTTTAATGGGAGCAGCCTTTGTAGATCCAAAACAAATAAAAATCGTACTGAATTCCATCGAATTTCATGTTTCGCCATTTTTCGAAAATTTCCATAACGCATAAAGGTCCACAGTCTAATAATAAGCAATTCAAATGTTCTAAAAAAGTTAAATTTGAAATTTGGAAAGATGGACTCTCACAGTTTTTAAGTTAATATTTCGTAAACGAACGAATTGTTTATGTTTCTGTTAAAAATATGTATCTGTTTGATTTGGAGGTTGGACGCAACGATTAGACGATTTGAAAAAATGTCGAGAAGAGACGTGAGTGCGTGAGTTCTCTAGCTGGACAGAGCCAATCGAGAGTTATCACGCGTTACTGGTATGCGCGAAACGTGTTTGTTGCATAAAAGAGGCAGCCGCCGCGCCGCTGCCCTCGCCGTATGTAAAACGACCTGATTTTACTTTCTGAAAGGATCGTGTATCATTACCTCCGTCCGTTTAATGATCGTACCTCGGCCGAACGATCGGTAGAAGCCATTTGATTCAGACCGATCGTGATCGTAACGGTTCAATCAATTTGCTAAGGTTGCTCAGTGCGCAGCAATAATTGTCTCGTTACTCGCCGAGCAATGCAATCGATACCAGACGGGAGCTACTTTATAACTGTTATAATTCTGTTATCGCGACGTAAACATCACACTGTTACCGAAGGATCGTAGATTGTTATCAAACGACTGTCCCATTAATTGAAGAAGTGTTCGATCGACATCGGAGCGGGCTTCTTTAGCATGATTGAGATCTCTGTCCTCGAGGGAAATAGGATTTGTGAATTAATTCAGAAATTGAATGCAGATAGGAGCCACATTTGTAACACTTTAAAGTCGAAAAGGAAATCTAAATTGATCGGCTTTCCCTCTGAATAACTGTGCAGTTTGTAATGCAGCTGCATCAACGACAAAAATCAGATTTGTAATGCATAAATTATTTTGGTATCGAAAGGCGGACCAAGACTGTTCAGAAATTCGATCTCTATTCGTATAATGAATTGCCTCGTTATTTGAAGCTCATTAGCGAATGTGTAACGTAGAACACCGATATCAGGCGAAAAAAGATCGCGTCTCGTTGCTCGAAGAATAATTGCATCGACGCCGCGGACAGGTGATTTGTGGTAGTTAAAATTTCGTTATCGGGGGCGACAGATTAAAATTGCGAAAAAATTCGACAGCGTAATTCTACATTCGGCCGGTATCGTAGAACGTGTCGCAACCGAAATCGAATTGACGTAGAACACCAGCGACAGATATTGATCATAACGGTTTCACTTTGGAGCCGTGCCAATCACCGGTCAAAACAGGTGATAAATAAAGGAAAATCGCCTCTCTGTTCCCGACACACAATTATAGTCTTCTATCGGTAGAATTTCGGGCAGCGGACGATGTCACCGCTTGATAAACGATGCCTTCTGCTTGATAAGAGACCCTCGTTTTACCATCTACCCAAACTGCTTCAAACATACCATATACCGCAAAACACTTTAAATTAAATCTACTCAAGAATTAAACTCGAACAAATAATTGTAATACTAAAGCCACAAATAAGTTGGTGAAAGTCCCATAAAAAAATTCTAAAAAAAATAATTCTTGACCCCTCGCGGATATTCGTTTTTCTTAGATCGAATTACTGTATAATATTCCCAGAGGACTTGTTGGATTAAAAATTTCACGTGGTCCGATATTGAACCGTGGATCATAGCCACAGAAATCCTGATCGAGATATCAGTAATTAGAGTACCTGGAACGACGTGACGGCGAGTTGACTGAGCCCGTCGACGTAGGGCCCCAGGACATTGTGCTCCCTGACCTTCAGCGACTGTTTGTTGGGCTTCGGATCCAACAGATCGTGCACCTTCTCGTTGTAGATCTCCATATAGGAGACCTCCACTTTGTAGGTGAGCTCCGAGCTCTGCTGTTTCGCGATCATGTCGAATAGGTTGTCGCACAGCCGCGGTATTATGCCCTTGTGCTCGCCGCTACCCATCATCGTGTACGATTTCCCAGACCCTGGAACAAATTCATACATATTTCTCGTCAATGCGGAAAATCAAATTCGCGGGGAGAACACCGGGGAAACAACGATCATTCCTATAATTCGTATTCCTATAGTTCGAGGGATGGTTCGCGGCGCCAGCGAAATTCGTGTTTTAACGAGCGTCTCGTTGTTACGATAAGCGGCGCACCCTCCATTTTGGACTAATTTGTATTCGCACATTTATTTATTTTTATGGTAATCCTGCGGTCTTCGCTAATTATAATAACCCGACTGCTCCCGTGGGGGTGAGTTTTTTGGTCGTCCGGGGAAATTGCGATGAACAAGCTCCTCGCCGTGATAACTACGTATATTTGGAAGATACGTTGTACAGAAAGTGGTGCCAATATCATGAAAAATTTTTCAAAAAAATTCTTCCTCAATGAAGTTCATTATTATCGCTGAAATTTTGCGGATGCTGTTGCATTATCTTCGAGTGATTAAAATGATTGAAGGTACATCTACATTTTCCGTATCTCAAAATTAACATGGAGACTTTTTCTTCTGCATAAAGAGCCGCAGTCTACTTATAGCTCGAACGAACCTGCACTTTACACGTACTAGAATCATTAAAAATGCTATAAATTCCCCTCGACCGATCGTGAACCTTGATCCAGCACTCCCGGCCATCGGCGTGCATGCTTCAGGGATGAAAGGGTTAATTGACCTCCGCTATCGAGCGGCGTAATGAAGCAGGAGAGCAAACGCTTCTCGAACATAAAGACCGCGGATGGTTAACCCTCGATCGACTCCGCTATTTCTTCAACCCCCGGTTAACAAGCTTAGCATTTCTTATCTTCTATTTCCGCGTAAGACATCGTCTCCTCGAGCCTAAGCGCTTGAGAGGATGACGAATACGGGGAGGTTAAATCCGATTCGGCCGATGCCGAGCGAACGGTTAAGTGCATCGGCAAGATGCGAGAACCTTTAGAAGTGCATAATCTGACTATTTGTTTTTTTTCTCACCGGGTGAAACCGTTGCCCGCCTCCCGCGACACAACGAGCAAAGAGGCGAAGAGACGCTCGGTGTCGCGACGCGCTTGGGTCAATGTCTCGTGTAAGATCAATCGTGGACGTTCATCGACGCTGACCTCTCTAATTGCGTTATTTGCGGCGTTAAACTGCGCTGCGGGGAGATGGTAACGACGTTACACTCTTATCAGGAGAAATAAATGTCGCCGCGAAAGAATGGGGGACGCTGGATAGGCTCTGAGATCGATGAGTCTTCCAATTGTTCAGGTTCTACTTGATAATCTACTATAAGATATACATGATGAATATACATGGCGATCTGTAAGTAAAGAATTGTAAGAACTTCCGACAGTGGATATGGTGTCTAGATACGAGACATTGACGCCGATGAAAGATGCATGAGTAGGTCTATGCTCTAGAGTCTAGACGCTATAACTGGCACTGGAATCCATGAATTTTCTATCCTCGAAACTGGTATCCTATCTTTGGTGAAAAGCTTCCCTTTGCAAAATGTGATATCACTTGGCATGTTTTTTAACTCGAAAATTAAACATTTCTCCCGAACTAGAATATTTCCATTCCCTATGATTTTTAAAATTTTATGGATATGATACAATATTTAAATGTATAGTAATTGATTCGATACCAACATATTTAATAATGCGAACAATATTGTGAATAATGGTACAGCAATTTTTAGTGGAGACTCTGAGTCACCAGTCGAGCTAAGGGTTAATTTAGTCTTGTACTTCTTTCAACGTTGCGGGAATTATATTTTATAAATATTCGCGATATTCGAAAAACTTTGGTCGACGAAGCGTTTGTGATTGTTTATCTTGATCATAAGTCGACATTGTTCTTTTCTCAGGCACAATTAACCCTTAACCTTTCCGCTTCCGCACCCTGCTGTCTCGGCCGGAGTCTCTAAATTACAGCCCACGGCATTATAATAAATTTCAGTTATCACGGCCTACAGCGTTATTATTCTTCTCTCTTAATTGACGTCGTTACTGCTCCACCCTTAACCCTTATATCTCAAGACGCCAGCCGGCCCTTAACTGATACCGTTTCCCTTAAATCCGGAAAGAGTACTTCCACGAGATACGGTATCATTATTGCCATCATTTTCTGATCTGAAAATATTTACAAAAAGAGTCACGTTCTATTTAGAAAAAAAATATAATATTCTTATCCGCTGTTAATTTTAAATACAGTGGAACCTCCACAGTGGTACGTCCAATTCGGAATATATCTTGTTTGCACGTGACAAATTCTGCACGGTACACGACTTCTCTGTTCGGTATACGACATAAATTCTTCGTGTGATTTTTTTTGAAATAATTATCTCAGAGGAAAAATTAAATTAATAATCAATTATATTCAAAGTTGATGTATTATTAACTGACTGATCAATACAATAATGGAATTACTGATGAGGTTCTTTTTGTATTTTAGCATTAAGCAGAGTTTAAATTTGAAAATCTATAATATAATTGAATTATAAATGTTTCCTTATGTCGATCGTAGATTGCTGCTAACGATATTGTTATGCTTTCAGCGCACTGGTTCGATCAATTGTAATTTGCAAATTATCACAATAATTTTTTCCGACGTTTCGATCTTACTTTAGATTATTTTCAAGAAAAATAGAAAAATTGCGTCTGTAATTTAATAACCGTTATTATGTTTTGTTTCGCGTAGATTTAAATAATTAAATTATGTGTTTAAACAGTGTTTAAATTATTTTACAACCCCATTAATGTAGGTATAATATCAATAGGAGTATTTTTTTTACACGAGAACGGATTAATCATTTTTACATTACTTCTTATGGGAAAGATTGGTTTGGTATACGTCCTATTCGGTATAGGTCCAAACATCAGGAACGGATTAAGGTCGTATACCGAGGTTCCACTGTACATATCTTATATCATTGACTCCATTTCGAACTCAATATGAAGTTGACAGTCGGAGCATCAATTTTAGAATTCAGCACCGTTTGAACTCGAGTGATCCAAGAGATCAATGTCCATAAATAAATAACAGAACTCCATTTTAAAAAGGAACGTCAGACTTCACGACTCGTAGAATAACAAATGTACCATGCGAAAGTTTCGTCTATAATTTTGTTTCTAACTTCGTTAGGAGCTATAGTTCCGACCCAGTTGCCCGAATCACCCGGTACACATAGACATTCTACTTACCGTTTCGTATAAAATCACTGTCTCTCGGCACGCACCATCTGTCGTGCGCGTGCGAAGAAGAAAATTAACGATCGTACTTACCGGTTTGTCCGTAAGCGAAAATGCAGGCGTTGTAACCCTGGAACGCATTGTCCAAAATGTCGCGGCCCAGAGCGTCGAACACCACGTCCTGGCTCGCGAAGTTGTCCGCGGCCGGGTCCAACGAGTGAAAACAATGATCGAACGCGAATGTTTTTGGCTTGCTTCTGCAACAGACGAAAGGTGGGATTCAATTAATACGGCGGCGAAATTGTCAATCTAAAAAGGTACACAGCTACGCAGAAATAGAGCTCTGATATTGCGATTTAAAGAATACACTTGACCAGATTTTATCACGTTTTTACTAGCTCGCTTTCTTGTCTGTCTGTCTGTCTGTTTTGTTCCGTACAAATTTTGCAATTGATTTCAAACTAACTCCCCGATGAGCTAGAGACTTGAAACTTTAAACATAGCTGGATGACAATGCAATATCACACACAAGACTAAAAAGCAGAAAATAGAATTATTTAAATAAAAAAAATAAATTTGAAAAGAAGATACCTCGTTTCCAAGACGGACTAAAACATATAAAATAAGTTTTCCTAGCCCCGTACAGATAGTCCTAAAAATTTGTGATTGTAAATTTTTAATAGCTATGAAAATACTTGTAAGATTTAAAACAAAAAACGTGGGGCGCAAGACTTTTTAAATCTTACAAGTAATTTCATAGCTATTAAAAATTCACAATCACAAACTTTCAGGACTATCTATATGGGGATAGAAAAAATTATTTTATATTTTGTAGTCCGTCTTAAAAACGTGGTATTTAAAAAAAAAAATTTATTTTTTCTATTTAAATAATTTTTTATTTCACAATTATTGAAATTATAAAGATGCTTTCGTGGTAAATGACTAAATGACTAAATGTACAAAGTTCAAATAAATTTAATCTTGTTACAGTAGGACCTCGATTAACCGGCTTCATCGAGAGACAAACAGACCGGATAAATTAAATAATCGGGACCCGAGGACATAATTAAAATGTACATTATATTCCGAAATAAATTTTTTCTTTTTGAAAATTTATTTGCCTTCATAATTTAATCATATTTAAACACATATTTGTTTATAATCGGCATCCGGTTAATCGAGGTCCTATTGTATTTTTATAAGGCAACACGACCTGGATACTTTTAAAGCTCGGTAGGTTTAGTGTTATACCAGAAAAGAAGCTTATAAATATTTTTTTAAATGATAATAAAATTATTAAATCCTTCGAACGAATTACCACGAAAAAATCAGACAAGAAATCGTCAACCGTGATTCACAGAATTTCAAAGAATCATTAAATAACCTCCCTAGATGGAGTGGTAATAAAATTAAATTTTGTGTTGTAATAATTTCTAAAAAAAAGTATGTGTATACATATAAAGATGCGGATAACAGAATATAATCGCAGTTGTTCTCGCAATTTTTCTCATAATTTTTCACAATGCATATTAATTGAGGATGATACTGCTTCGTCGTAGTATCTGGGATCCCAAGAGCTCTCCGCGGGAGACAATAACATTATATGAATAATCACGGATATTTCTCAAGTTCGATTTATAGGCACCTGGGGCTTCCCTAATGAAAGAATCATCGAGTAGGAAGGCTGCAAATCAACCCTTTCGCCGCTAAAAGCATTCTAGATATTAAATCCAGCATTGCGTCTCAGGGGAACGTGCGAGGGTAGATTTCTGAAATATGTCGCTGAGAAATTAATGGCGGCCCCTGTTTGCACTGACAATGAAACGGAATTAATTCTGTCTTAGAAGTTCCACCGGAAAGACCGTCTTTGTAACGCGAGATAAGAATGAACAATGCCGGCTTAATAATCTTATAATTAACGACCGTTAAAGAACCCGAAATTAAAGCTGGCTACGAAACGTTCAGATTCGAGAACACTTGCGGCGTTTGCTTTCGTTTTACTTTGCTACACGATCTCTTAATATAGAGGAGATCTATGAGGCGCTATAATCTCAGCTTTTAATCATGTTATTTTCTTTATTATCAATTTTAGACGTGCAAAATAATTGTACAATTTCGCTCGGAAGTTTTGTTGAAAGAAATAGTTGTGTGGTTAAGTGGTTTCTAGACAAAGGAAAACATCGAGCTGGAAGAGTTTGGGAAATTATGGATTCATAAATTACTCTCTGTTTGATTTTTCATTGGGAACTTTGGATAGTTGATCTTCCGAGCCAAGAAATATCTGTTGAACTTCGCGGCGGCGAAAGGGGCGTCGTTTCTTCCGCGAATTATCGAACGAGCCCGGTTTCGCGATGGCGGAAGCACGTATGCCAGCTCTCTGGGAATGAAAGTGATTTCCTCTTGTCCTGGATATCCGAGCACGACCCTGTCTCAAACGTCAAAAGATCCGAAGTCGTTGGATGTTATACGCATCGGCCCCTGATATTGATTTTCCGTCGCATTTTCTCCCCGAGTAATCAGTTTCCATCGGTTTTTCCGGGCCGCTGAAAAAAAACTGGAACGTTTAGCTCGCGGTAGCGCCGCGGAACGGACAAACAATAGATCACTGACGTCTTCGGAATGTCCGGGCAATTTTTTCATCTTTCAATTATATCGAATGATTTAGAACCATGTTTCAAGCGTTTACCATACTTCAAAACTAAAATGTATTCAAACATTGCACAAAGTATTTGTATACCTTTTAAAAACGAATAACTTTTTCAAAATTGGACCCTTCAGCTTGACTTTTCTTGTGTAAATAATTTCTTATTTTAATTGTTATTGGTCGCAATTGCGAAGGGAAAAGTAAAGCTCACGATTTCTAAATTTTTCATCTGTGCCTGTAATGAAAATTTAAAACACGTATTTTGTAAATCTAAGTAAGTTATATATGTACATGTACAAAGTTTCATTGAAATCGGTTGACGCATCAACAAGCTATGGGCATTATAAAATGTAAAAATCTCTGAATTTAGGTACATGATTGTTTTATTTCAGAATTGCATTAGTTGTCAAGAATTCTTACACAAAAATTCTTACAAAAAGAAACAACCAAAATTTGGAAGTTCGTCAAAACGATGAAAAATGCACCTAACCCAAGTGCAGAGGGGGTTTGTCAAAGAAAATAATTATCGATTATCGCGTCACAAAGTAAAGTGAGACCATCTTCGTTAGGACTCCGATTTACAGTCCGTTATGAGTAGACTGCGGATCTTTATGCAAAATAAAAACTTTCTACCCGAATTGCAACAAGTTGGGATGAAATAAATGTATAATTTCTTGCTGAATATATTTAATAGGTTGAAAATAATATAGTAATATGCTTAAATTCTTCGAATATTTTTACTGACATAAATTAGACCTACCCATTTTTATCATAATGCATAAAATCCGCAGTCTAGTTATGAGATACACTGCAGCCGCGACAGCATGTCTGGATAAACGAGGGGGACGTGCACCGGAATCGATGCACCGTCCCAAAAAGTTCATAAAACCCGTCGCAGGACACCGATTCGCCTAACCGGCGCGTCGCGGCGCGGCGTGGCGGATCAGTCTCGGCCGATAAAACTTTTTCGATCGCGTCGCACGCCGAGCTCTCTCGAACGTGCCAAGAGACGTCTCCTCTCGAGAGTTTGCCAGGATTACCGAGGGTGGAAGGAGGGGTTTTGCGGGGGTGCAACGGGACCGGAAGTTTCGACTGCGCCGGATTCTAATGCCGCCTTAAATCCGGACAACAATGGCGGCCGCGCGGGTTACGGCCGATTTGCATAATTACGCGGGCCGAGTCCGCCGAGGAGTGCCGATTAGACAGCCGATAGAAAAGTTTCCGGAGAATAATGTCAGTATTGTTGGCACATAGTTGCGCGACGAGATTCTACGAAGTTCCTTGGCTCGGACCATAAGCGAGTCGCTGCCGCAACTACCGATCGCTTCTATTGTCGATAACTTGCGAGAATGCGTCGGGGAATTGCGAATTCAAAATCTTCGGGTGACTCGAACGAACTCGAAGCTCATCCGCAGTTAACAAACAAGGAAACGATAGAAAGGAATAATTAATACAATGATGAAACTGTACTCGAGTTTTAAAGAACCAAGCTAAATTAGGAACTATCGTATTAGTAATAGCCTACAGTGCAATTGTCATTAAATGGAATAGAGAAATTGACTGTCACTGACGTTGCAGAAACTCTGATTATTTCTGTAATTTCCACGTTAATTATTATTGTTTCTTGTTTGCAGTGAAAATGTAAAACATGGTAAATTATAAGTTGAAGGCGTTGTTCTCTCCAGCAACAATTTATGGAAGATTACGCGAGTCACTCAAGTCTCAGGCAGCCCAATTGAGCAGGATCGATAAAATATAGTTGGCAAAAGTCTGCATATCGTTCGATACACCCACTTAAGGATCAAATGGCCCGTTTATTTCTATCGAATAAATGTATGATCATCCGTTCGATCGATACACGCTGTACCCGCTCGAGGCAATATTTTCATCAGTTCCTTTTTTAATTCTAATTACAAAACTGATGGAGAGGATCAGAGACGATTCCAATCACCGTCGAAGAATAAACGAACAATAAAAATGTTCTCCGCCGCGCCAGTACATCACGAAAGTGAAATACTTCCTCGAAAATAACTCGAGGAAATCTCGAGGCTACTTTCTTCGACCCGCTTCCAAGCGCTCTTTATGATCTCTATCGGGAGATAAAATAAACGCTGGCGACGGCCATCGAATTGATTCGACAAACTCTCGCCGTTTTTATTGCGAGTCGATAGGAGATAGCTTCGAACGCGTTAATTCGTCAACGTAGCAGAAAATTGATCGTACTGTAATATTTAGAACTTCTTTGGACATTTTGAAAGTTCCAAAAAGAAAACCGAAGTAAGAAGAATGGGAAATATCGTCGATGGGAACACAAAAAATAAAATCTAAAACTTATTTCACTTGTTAAAATATGAAGTTTCGTTTGTAACAATCTCACAAAATTGAATTAGTTTCTGAAGACTTTCCACAGATTGACAGATTCTAATAAAATTCAGTCCACCGTAGCACACCGCAGTCAGAATTCATTACGGAGACTGAATCAAGAATTATGTGCTACTCGTGAGAGCCGAGTGCGGAACTTTATGCATTTATAGCATTGAAATACCTTCATAAAATTCTAAACTGAATCTCCTTATGCAACCGAAATCTTATTGCCGGGTTATTGAAACCACCCAAGAGAGAGAGAGAGAGAGAGAGATTAAGTTTTATTTATTGGCTATTTCGTAAGCTATATCGAGTATGCATTAAGATTTAAAGAGAAATTTCACTCCGGTAAATCAAGTTTTTTAAAATGCCAGTGTTGCACATTTTAGTTGATAATGTAGCATTAACATTTGGATCGAATAGAAGTCTGCTCCCATCTTTAATAATTTTAATACGTTGACGAGAATGCATCGATGCACTAAAATTCTTTTTATTTTTCCACTTGTATTCTATTTCCCCCATGGAAATACCAAATCCTCTATTTATTAAACGAGCGTTCTGCGCGCCTCTCGTGTGTACAAATGCGACAACTGTTAATACAGATTCATGCTAAAAAGAACGAAACTGTGAAGCTAACAAATGCGTCAATAAAAACGTGAATTGGCGAACCTTGAACCACCGCAACACGGGTTGAGAATCGGGCAAAAGGCTTCTTGCGCAACGGAGCAGAGAAGAAAGATACGTTCGTTGCCAAAGTTGGAACCTCCCCGGGTCCCGATGGTAGATAGGCTCGCGTGAACGACAGTGGGGTTCGTTCACCCCCTGAAAAAGGATCGGGACCACGAAAAAATGGTCAGAGGCACACCGGCGGGGATCACGGAAACACTTGGCACACGCAAATTGGGCCGAGCACCGGTACACCGTCGACCAGATCCGTTTCCGTGTTTCTAGCACGCTGCGGATCCGCGGACTTGTATGCGAAGGAAACGTAGGCCGCTCGATACTCCGTTTTAATCGGGACCGTGCCCCCCGCGGATCAGGACTGGGGGAGGAGCACCAGGCTGACCATCGCGTGACCAAAGCCCTTCGACCATCTAGCTACAGGGTGTGTCCTCGAAACTGTGATTTAATAGGCCTTCTCGACGTATTTTCTTCGACAAACCTCAATCTTTTTAGCTTCCCTCGAAAACGAACCAACAAATTCTCTTCCGACACTTTTGCACTCCTACATAGACCACTGTTTAACTGTTTAATTATCCGTAGTTCCGGATTGATAGAATGCTCTACACTTTCTTTCATTAACTTTCTGTTTCTTTATGATGCTTGTCGCAAAATAAACCATCGAAGGAGCTTTGCAACAGAATGAATTAATAATTAGAATGAAGGCAACCATGTTCAATGTTCCGGAAAGTGACTTTATTTTCCGGAAAGTTCCAGTAACTTATTAAGCGACTGCGATGAGCACAGCTGCTAAAGAAATCATGAGTCATAAGGGTTAATTCACCACCGGCCAGCAAGGGATCGATCACTCAACCCTGATGAGTTTCTAGGATAGCATTAGGAACTATGAAACAGTCTTGCGGCTGTTTCGAGCGATACTCTCAAGGCGATAACGAACGCGATGACTCTCCCAATAGATTGGTGACCTTACGAAAGGGGACCTCTGGTTTTTTATTAACACCCTGTGTACACGGGAACACACCCCCGCAGAGAACGCTATATGGACGAGGAGCTCCAGCGGCCTTCGGCACGCGAGGCTCTGCGGTGCGGTGGTCAGACCCCGTCAGTAGTAAAGGTGTACAGGTGGCCAGACGGTGTAACTGGGTTATAACGGTGCGGCGTAATTCCTTGTATTCGGGCCGACGTCTCACGACAGTCGTTCCAAACTTAGGGTGACTCATCGTTCCACTTATTCGGGGATTCCCGTTTTTAGCGGACATTTCAGCCGTCATTTTGCGGGCTTTTTGGGACCGATCATTTTTATAAGCTCCCTTTATGTACGGCAATCTTTATGGGCGAGACGCTGTTCTAAAAAGATCAATTAATAAATAGCTAGTATATTAATCGGTTAGTATCATTGGTAGATTGCAGAGTTGAGCAAAAATTTTATCTAAATAAAATTTTTATTGCGATTCTTCCGGGAAAATAAACATTTTGGGATTTCCTATATTAGCAAACATTTTAGCCATCATTTTGTAGCCTCTTTTGGGGTCGATCATTTTTATAAGCTCCTTTTGCATGCGGCAATCTTTATGGGTGACATACTGTTCTAAAAAAGTGAACTAATAAATTCCTAGTACATTTAATTTGAATTTAATGGGTTAGTATCATCGGTAGATTGTGGTTCTTCCGGGAAAATAAACATTTTGGGATTTCCTATATTAGCAAACATTTTAGCCATCATTTTGTAGCCGCTTTTGGACCGATCATTTTTATAAGCTCCCTTTGCATACGACAATCTTTATTTGAATTTAATGGGTTTAGTATCATTGGTAGACTGTGGTTCTTCCGGGAAAATAAACATTTTGCGATTTCTTATATTAGCAAACATTCTAGCCATCATCTTGTAGCCGCTTTTGGGACCGATCATTTTTACAAGCTCCCTTTGCATACGACAATCTTTATTTGAATTTAATGGGTTTAGTATCATTGGTAGACTGTGGTTCTTCCGGGAAAATAAACATTTTGCATTTTTGGGTTCAAGCATCTTTTTAAGCACCAAGTAATTTGTTAAGATTCAGAACGAGAACTTTCTTCCTAGATTGAAGCCAACAGTAATTAACAAATAAATACGAAAAGATCATTTGTATAACAATATCTCATTTTGTAGTAGCTCAACCTGTTGGCTGGACGGTCCGCCGAAAAATAACGAATAAAAGTGGCCTGTTCGTTGTACAGAGCCGCAGTAATTCGTACCGGTCGTAACACGGAGGATATATGGCCGGTCCGGCAAGAATCATTCAACCGGCGTGCACGAGCGGACATAAAACGGTTCACACGGGTTCACTGGACAGTTCCGCTGGCCGAGGGCTAAACCGTCTGCGATATTACACGAGCGAAATCCCCGATTTATTGGCTACAACGGATCCAACGGCTGGCTCTCGACCTACGCAGCCTCTGCCATGCCGCGCCAGTGACAACCGCCTTAATTAAGTTTACCTTCGTTAAAGCCCCGATTCAATGTTCGCCTTGTACATCCGCCGCCTGCTGGGACGCTCGCCAACCCTCCGCCTTTACCCCAATTTGCATCCAAACCGTAGAAAGTCGGCCTAGCCTCCGGAATAATTTCCAGTTCGCCATATCGATTCCTCCGCTGCGTCGCGCCGATTCGTTTCGCGCGATTTCGCCCTTTTAATTGCCGTTCGCGGCGCGTCCGCGAAACTCTAATGCTCAGCCTAGTTACTTAGAGTAAGTCAAGAAAAGTTGACAAAAATTAAATGAGATGATTAAATATCAAAAAGCTTGGAATAACTTCTCAATTTTTGATTATCGCGTCCTTAATAATTTTGGTTCTTGATTTTCATGGAGAATCGTGCTATCAGTTTTAACCTATTCTCTGTGTACTGCTATTCTAATGTTAACCGTGCACAGAGGTGTGATTGGACCCCATCCATTTTTTGAGCAGAAGTATTTGTGCAATTTTATTGACGTTTAAAAGGTAAGCATACAATACTTAAGAAATTTGAAACATATCTCGTTTTTATCTGCCTGAATTTGCACCCCATACACAGAGAGAAGGTTAAGATTCCTTGGAATGCGTTACGGGTATATATTCCTGTCAAATAAAAGAAAATAAGTGCGTGAAAAAAGGCTTTAAAAACGCACGGATCCAATGGACAATAAAAAGGATCGAAGAACAGAGAGGGAAAAAATCACAGATACGATCATCGTCACGCGAATTGACCCTCGCATCGAGTCGTTGAAAGCTCGCGAAAATAATTGAGAAAAATCTGAAACGATCGGCCCGAACGTTGTTTCGCGACCGATTTCCCGCGTCGACGATTGCCGACTCGATTACGCAACCTCCCGCGAACGATTCGTCAAGTTTCCACGGTATGAATCCCGGCGAAAAGAGCGGCGACATAGGTATCGCGAGGCGGTCGTCGGGGTTCTCTTGTTGGCCGCGAGCGGAATCGGTCGTTACGATACGATCAAGCGAAACGGCGAAAGTTCTGCGGGCCGGTTTTTAATATTGCACGCGCTTATGAATAAAGGATGAACGGTGGGAAGTTGTATCGCGGCCGGCGACGCGACGGTCGATGCCGGCGTTTTTCAGGGACGTTTTCCACCGCGTAACTTCCGATTCTAGTAAACTGCTAACCGGCCGCCGCGCCGAGAATTCTACTCTCGCCGGAAATCTTCGAACTTTCGTTTACGACTCCGCGAGCGTTCGTTATCGCTCTGTAACTCGTTCCCAGATTTTTACAACTTCGTTCCCTTAGACGAGGGTCGCCATTTTTATGTAAGGCGGCCATCTCTTTCATCCGGGACGTTATGATCCGATCAGTGTGTTCTTATGGTGAGATATCTCGAAGATATTCTGGACCGCGTCTGATGCGAATAAATCTTTTATGATTTTCTCAGATTTGCAAAAATAGCTTGACCATGAGACAACCATGATGAAGATATTAGATTACTATTGGGTGTACAAATAAGTCTCCGCCGTTCGAAATCAGATAGCGCAACCAGTAAGTTATGGCAGCTAGTGTCAGATGTAAGACGTCATATCGTAAGGTTGCACATCTGTCAACAACATAATCTCAAAATATTAGCGATTGTGTATCAGCGTCGTATATTTTTTTCGTGCGAAAATGTCGAGTTTTGAGCTGAATAAACGTCATTTGCGGGAAGGTTTGATTTACTTCTTTAATTTGAAGAAACCTGCAGCTGAGGCGCATCGATTGCTTGTAGAAGCATATGGTAAGGCTGCATTAAGTGAGAGAAGTTGTCGTGAGTGGTTTCAAAAGTTTAAGAACGGTGAATTTGATGTCGAAGACAAAAAACGTAGTGGAAGGCCGAAAGTGTACGAAGACGGAATTGGAAGCATTATTGAATGAAGATTCGTGCCAAACGCAAGAAGAACTTGCACTTGCATTATCAGTGACTCAACAAGCGATTTCACATCGTTTAAAATCATTGGGAATGATTCAGAAGCAAGGAAATTGGGTTCCATATGAACTGACGCCGAGAAACATTGAACGCTGATTGTCCATATTGCGGTCAAAAACTACTTGGAAACACTTAATTGGGAAGTTTTACCCCACCCGCCGTATTCACCAGACATTGCTCCTTCTGATTACTACTTGTTTCAATCGATGATGCATGTCCTGTCTGAGCAGCACTTCACATCATAGGAAGATACCAAAAATTGGGTCGATTCATGGATAGCGTCAAAAGATGAAGCGTTCTTCCGACGCGGTATCCGGATGCTGCCAGAAAGATGGAAAAAAGTAATGGCCAGCGAAGGACAATACTTCGAATAAAACATAAAGTACCGTTCTTTCGCAATAAATGCCCAATTTAAGATGAAAAACGGCAGAGACTTATTTGTACTCCCAATAGTATAGTAATCATTTATAGAAAATGATAATACAATATTCGATCAGTTTATTTGAAGCCTTGAATAGAGTAAACTTACTATTGCTAGCACTAGCAGTAGTTATTGGCACTTTTGATGTAAACGGGAAATATTAAGAATTCCAGGTACAGAAAATTGTTTTATATTGCTTCTTATTTATATTTCAAAACAACGTTGTAAGTTTTCATAACAGAGTTCCACATACAGTGACTCCCACTAATATTCGGACACTGTTAAAAAGACGATAACTTTTTTAATATTGTACTATATGATTTGAACATATTTTTGGGAAGCTAGAGCAATTAGTTTGCTACAGGATGTGAAAAGAAATTTGTTCAAAAATTGCAATTGATCGAAATTATCGAAAAAGTACTCAAAGTTGCATTTTACGACTTTCTTATGTATTGAAAATTTAAAAAATACGTTTTGTAGATCTGTGTCAATTAAACATATTCTGAAAATTTCGTCAAAATCGGTCGACGATGCAATGAGACTACAAACGTTTAGAGATGATACAAATTGCAGATTTTCGCGATTTTCTGCCTACAACTGCAGTAAATCTAAGGATTATTACATCTTCCAATGCCTGTCGTTTTTTCCCGCATCAACCGATTTCGATGAAACTTTCACAGTGCATATAATTGACACAGACCTACAAAATGTACTTTTCAAATTTTCAATATAGGTCTACATAAAAATGTTGTAAAATGCAACTTTTAGTATTTCCTCTGCAATTCCGACAACTTTTTTCAAAAATTTTAGTCACGTTATGCAGCAATCCAATTGTTCTAACTTCCCAAAAGATTCCAAATCGTATGGTCCAATATTAAAAATGTTGTCGTCTTTTTAAAAGTGTCCGAATATTAGTGGGGGTCACTGTATAACTGTTGACAACGCTGGTACATCCAGTAAGACCGACGGATGACCACAGTGCAGTGTGAATACTGTTTTATTAAAATTTCCGTTACGAGTAAGTATACTTTATCGCTTTATAACTTAATTTCGGACTGTACTACAGATGTAATAAGTGCGTATATGTTTAATTATAAAACAAATAGCCTGTTTAACGTTTACTTCTTACTGTGCCAATGACTATACAATTTGTCTTGCGATTGTTATTCACTGAATATATGTTATAATAAAAGATTTATGACTCGTAAAACTGTTTGATCTTGCTGAAAAATCTCGATTAGTTTATAATAATAGCAAGTTAAGCTCGTTTAAACATTTCAAAAAAGATAAAAAGATTTTTACTATGATTTTGGCTTAGGGTGCCAATCATTGTACAGTTTACCCTATTGCAAGCTGAACACTTTTACACGATTCTCAAATTATCATCTATCTCAGTGTTTCTCAACCCGTGTGCCACGAGAGATTGTCAAATGTGTCGCAAGGGTTTTTGACAAATAATTAAAATTGCATGGGTTTTATAACTTTGAAATAGTATTTGTAATTACCTCAACTTTGGCACCTCGTTCTGATTTAATTTGTCCAAGGAAACAGGTTCTGACCTCTCATTGAATTTTTGTAAACAAATAATTTGTTCTGTTTTTTTTTTGTATCATCCAACTTTTACATTTTTTATATTCAGATGTGCCGCAAATAATTCCAGATATTTTTAGTGTGCCGTCAACCAGAAAAGGTTGAGAAACACTAATCTATCTATAGTAAACATTTGATAAATTTCTGTTTGTCCGTTCAATGACAAAATAATAATAAAAAGATGTGCTTGCCCAAGTAATAAATAATCGGGCACGACCCCTCCAAGCTGATAATACAGATTTTTCGCGATTATGCGTACCGACTTTTTGATGACGAACAGTGTTTGATTGATGAGCTGCGTTAGAAGTGGGGTAAAAGAATGAATTATTAACGGGGAAAGATAAAGATTGTATAATGGCAAAGATATGAATTATTGATGGCTTCGAAAGATAAAGAACTGTAACTGATTCGTACAACGCGTGCTATAAGTTAGCGTGCCATAAGCAGCACGAACTATTCGTGAACGCCTGTGCACGTCCACTGTGGACATACATACATATACATGTGAACGCGAACACACACACATACGTGCAAACCAACACAGAAAAGAGCGGCGTTCTATTTCAGCGCAATTAACGCAACCATTTTATACACGATATTACCAGCGTACAATGCGTCCAGTCGCGGGCGAGCGCTGTTCAATGGCCGACTGAAGTCTCGAACGGTTAATTGGGAACTGGAACGGCCATTTTTAATTATTCCGGCGGGGTGTCTGGAGCCGAGCAGAGAGTCGAAACAAAAAGCGTAACAGGTAGTAGGTAGAGATAATAGCCGCGTCAAGTTCGTTTTAATCGATCGAGGCCGGGGTAAGCAGCCGTCGAGTGTTTTTCGCCTGCGAATGTGCGATTCATTGGAGACTCGAGTTGCACAAAGGACCGAGCAATCCGAGCAAATATTTCTTTGTTTTTAACAAAATATTACGTGTTCGAGTTCGAGTCGAAAACTGTTTACAGTAAATCTTCTATAAACGCAACAAGGCCGTGCACGATAAACGCAATAAAAATATCCCCTCCACTGTGTAATCTGATGTCGGCTCGGGCGTATCGGTATAAACCATTACTAATGCGACGCGGAGTCGCAGTCGCTTCGGCCTCGCGCGGTCTCTGTTTACACGCGCTGTCCTTTTCTACGTTCGGCTCGGCCTTTGGAGATAAAAAATAGCTACCTTGTACGGTAGATGCGACCAAATCCCCCCGAGACTGTCGCGTCTATAGATTTTCTGTATCTATAGAATCTATAGAATTTACTGTAGTTAAAGTATATCTCACGAGAGAATAGACCCGTTTCGTGCAGATTGGAAGATGATGGGGGCGCAGCGAGCCTGTCATCTCTCACTCCACTACCCTCTCCCCACTTTCTTGAACCAATTTGGGCGAAGATGCGCAAAGACGAACGAAAACTGATATACTACATATAGTTGACAGTGTTTATAGATATCGGCGGATCGAGCTCGATTATCTGGACGCATTGGAATCGTAAAAAGTCTAATCAAATTGGTTCACAGCTTCCTCTGATGATAAGTACGCGGAGGAAATACTGTGCAATGTCTAGATAGAAAAATGTGGATGATGAAGACATACGGACTCGAAGAAAGCTCTGCAACAAAAAGGTGCTACTTTAAATTGAACTTTTTAAAATGAAATGCACAACTACAGTTCGAAATCTTCGTAAGAAAGATGTAGAGAGACGAAGACGGACTTTGAATTAACCCTTAGCAGTCGAATGGTGAGTCACAGTCACCACTAAAAATTGCTGTACCATTAAACACAATATTGTTTACATTATTAAATATGTTGGTATCTAATCAATTACTACACTTTCATATCCATAAAATGAATAAAATAATATACAACGGAATTCTAGAAGAAAGAATTCTAGAATCTAGAAGAAAGTTTGTTGCTCTGGAAGAAATGTTCAATTTTCGACTTAAAATAGTTCCGGCAGCAAAGGGTTAAGCTGATAGAAGGACTTGAAAAGATGAAGCTGGCAGGGCGCGGAGGTACGGTCTATCCGGTGAATTTTCCTGAAATTGAAGGAACGGACCTGACGCTGGTCTCGTCGCGCACGGGGGCTAATTCGGTCGCATGGATCCGTCGCAGTCGGCGATCGTTCATCGTCAATGTCGAGGGGATCGATCGTCGCGGAACTTGAGCACCGACACAAATTGAATCCCGACGTGGCCAGTGGCCGGACAAAGCAGCTACCGTGCAATATGTAATCAGAAGCCGAAGAAACGAGGTTCGATTCCCGAGTGCTCGCCGACTTATACGACCGGGGGGTACATATTAGTCTGTAGCAAGGGATTGGCACGCGGCCAGGAGCCGCTCGACGATGAAGGAGAGATCAGATACTTGACACACACAAAGAGAGAGAGAGAGAGACGAGTCGCCGTGGAAAAGGAACACCTTGTAATGTCTCTTCGGTTGCCTTCTGATGCTTTCAAAGCCTCCCTCTTTGACGCCAGAGAAAAAAGAACAGAGGAAGGGAAGGAGCATGGAAATCTTTGAGAAAGTGCTATACATTTTCACGACGCTACTTGCCCACACGAGCCGCCGAACAATGTCTATGCAAACGAGCCATTGTGCCGGCTTTCAAAACTAGTGCCTTGCGTTTGTTCAATAGTTTTCGCTATTGAAAGACACACACGTGACAAGCGAATATTTCTGGAGCATCGAGCGGAAGCTTCTTCGGACCCGCCACCTTCGAGATAAGGGAGATTGATAATTCGATTAGCCTCTGCCAGCCTTTGTCGCGTCAGATTTTCTGAAGGGTGTTCCGTTAAGAGGTGTTGTGTCAAAATTCGCGCTATTTTTTGGTTCATGTGGTTAGTAAAATTGTACAAGAATTGTAAATTGTGAAAAAAAACAACGTTTTTAAATAACATCGACGAACCTTCATCTCCGAAAGACCGCGCGAACTGGACAGCTTCTGCTCGTTTACACAATTTCCAATCGTAAAACAAAGAGGCTTATAAAATTGATTTAATCCGACGAACTCGGCGCACGGTGGTCTTTTTCATTGATTTAGCTGGTCAGAAGTCGATTCAGAAATTTTACCTGGAGTGTAAAATTTTTATTGCTTGTTATAGTTTAATATATGAGGGACAATGTACTAAATTTTTTTTAACCATTCAACGCTCATGAAGTGCTGCATTTTACCGAAATTTTTGCTATTAACATTCGATGAGACAGTTTTTATATGTTTCAAGTAAGTTGCATACATGTCTTTCCAGTATGAAAGTTTTGCAGGCAAGTATGGATTATACTTCCAACAATTTTGTATCTTTTTATTGTATATCTTCTGGGACCATCGAGGCGGTAGACTCGTTTCCAGGATTGTAAGGGTGCGGGATTCGCTTTCTCATTTCTCGATAATACAAACACGAGGTTTTTCAGTAGTCAAAAACGCTAGATAAAAGATCGATCTAGGGCGCTATCTCCCTAAAAAGTTCTATTTTTTCATATGAAAATAGCTACATGCGCAGTTGTATGCTTCCAAATAATACAAATTACGCCTCGTAAACGAAAAAATAGGACTTTTAAGAGAGATAGTGCCCTAGATCGATCTATTATCTAGCGTTTTTGAAAGAAAAATCCCATGTTTGTATTATCGAGAAATGAGAACGCGAATCCCGCACCCTCGGAATCCTGGAAAAACTGTTGGATATGTCTTTAATTTGGTACGTTAATATACAAACTACACTTTATACCGTATATACTTTATTAGTATTATAAAGGTGTTTCTTTAAATAACGAGACAGTGTTTCCGCGTATTCTGTATTTAAACTTTATGTGAATATAGTATGATTTAAGTGAATGCTCTTTACAAAGCTGCTCAGGCTAGCTGCTTCTACCAGACTGACTACCAGACTACGATCGTGACTTTATGCCCCCGCCCGGACTCTTCTGTCCTTAGGAAAAACCGCCCCTTACACCAAAACCCTTATACTGAAGACGCTATGGTATCGTTGAATTCCAACAAAAAGAACTCCCTTAAATATTAGAAATAATTTTGGCCAGCTAAATCAATGGAAAGGATCACTGTGCGGCGATCGAGCAAATAAAAGAGCAATGATAATTGCCCGCGAAAGAGAAGTTGCAGCTCGTGATCACGAGCTGTGACGTATTCCGGTTCGTTCGCCTCTTGCATGCATTACCGAATTCGCGAGTGCCTCGAGGTCTTGGAAATTCGCAACACAGAGAGATGCTCGCGATGCATCGTCGACATAGTGAAAGACGAGCCGCACACGCGAGCTGGCGGAAGCATCGCGAGTCACGCGAATTTTTGCCCCCCCTCTCAGCGTCGCGTCGCGTTTGTCGCGCCCCATCCGCAGCTCGATTTCACGTGATAAGAAGGACTCTCCTCTGTTTTCACGGTAATCAGCGAATTTCGCTTTCTCGCGTGTCCGCTTCGCGTTGAGCAACAATCGTTAGCTTCGGGCTTCGGATCCCTGCACGCTTGGCTGCGATCCAGACGCGCTGCTGGATCAGCGATCCGCAGCTAGCAGCGACCGGAACCACAACCAAAAAATCTTCCGGTTCGGGGTTGAAATGCGAGACGATACGTTTATTTTATCTCCCAGCCGTGTATCCTCTAGGATTAAACCCGTTTCCTGATGAAATTTCGACGCTCGCTGCAAAATCCGTATAACGAGTGAGCGAATTCGAAATTATAATAACCGCGGCAATTAATGTGTCCATGAAAAGACTTTATTTTACAGTTTATTTCGTCGTTTGGAGATGTTCCAGCCTGTACCTCTGTCGTTTATGTTGTGTTTCGGAGGCGCTTTTAAAATTCTGCTGGCGATGAAATGTTTTGAAAAAATATTTTTAGTCGATTCTCGACGAATCGTTCTAGATTTGTTCTAATCTCTATTGTTTAAACTTTGTCAGTCAATCTGGACGAAGTTTGTAAAATACAAGTGAACAATCGACAGAGGTCGCAATCAATTTTTTCAAATGGAATACGCTTGCCCGAGCTTCGTACGCAAAATAAAAAAAATAGTTCAAGTAAATAAAGTTCGATGAGAGCTACGCAAAAAATAGTACGCCGTTCCATTCGAACGCAAACCGAGTGGGTCCTCGTGTGCATTTAAAAGTCGTCCCAGAAAAATTTGTTGTTGTTCCATTTAATTAGACCAGTTATAGAGTCAATATAAATATAACCTCTGCATAAATAAACAAAGCATTCAAAGTACTCGAAAGTACACAAAGGATTCAAGTACGCGAAAGTACAACAGACTTACAAACAGACTAGAAGAATTCTTAATTACTTTCGTTTCATACACTCACAGACTCTGTAAATTGCTCGAGCAAATTGCCAACAGGAAAATCATCGAGCAAACTTCTACAGAAATTGGTGGATCACTGATCACTAGACAGCGGATTTTATGCATTTATTACAAAAATGAGTAGGTGTAATTTAAAACAGAAAAAACATTCGAAGAATTTAAAAATATTGTGAAATCATTTTCAACCTGTTAATCATATTAAGAGAGAAATGGATATGAAATTGATATAATACGTCATACAATACTTAAACGTGTAGTAATTGATTAGTTAATTCTTGATATTTAATGCTTTGCAGTCGTAGCTATTTTAACTTGAAAATTAAACATATCTTCCGAGAGAAAATAAATTTCTATTTCAGTCCAGTTTGTTGCAATTCAGGTGAACAATTTTTATTTTGCATGAAGATCCGCTGTCTATCGATCACTGACAAGAGTGGCCAACAAGAGAGAAACGATTGAACGTCAATCATTGTATCAACTGGTGCAGTTGCAGTTGTAATATCATTTTCCGCGTGGACGTTCTCGATGCAGAAAAGTGGAAGGCGTCACCAATTCGATTCTGCTCAGGGATTCGCCGGGAATTTAATCGGAAACAATCCAGCCGAAAATTGTCTACGGCCCTCACCCCGTCAGGAGTGCACGGAACAGAGAGGAAAAATAGGAGAGAGAGGGGGGGAGGGAGAGAGGGGAGGGAGAGCAAGCGAGAATTCAATAAAATCTCGCTCAGCGAAAGGTCAGAGGTCAGGAGCAGTGAAGTTAAGGCTGCACCGGCGCATCGCGCACTAGATTTATGGGGTTAGAGATCTGCGCAGCGAGCGCTCTCCCACTTCGATCCTATCGCATGGATCTATGATCTATGCATCGGACGTCAGCTCTGCAAGCTTTCATGGCGATGCCGCCGACGATTGCCTTACGGTAAATTGAATTCGACGTCACGTGAGGGATGACCCGTCTATGCGGTCCAAGCGCGGCCGAGGATGCAGCGAGCATTGATCATTAAGGCGATCATGATCGAGAGGGCACGACGGACCCGATTCGCAGCCGGAAGCTGCGATCAACGAAACTTTTCAAACCGTTCCGAGAACGAGAAAAGCGTTCTTCTGATCGATGCGAACGCAATCTTCCTTGCCTCGGGGAATTTATGTTTTCGTGCTGCCACAATTTTTTATTCATGTTCTCCTGCTCGATCAATTTTTAATTTACACTCCCGTGCTCCTACAATCTTTTATTTATGTCTTCATAACTGTACCAGCTTTTATTATGTGTTTTCCTGCTTGTATAATATTTCATTTACGTTCTCTTGCCCCTACAACCTTTCATTTACGTTTTCATGATTGCGCAATTTTTTTTATATTTGTTTTCCTGCTTGTACAATTTGTTAATAATTTCATACTCGGGCGTGTTGATTGTTGGTTCGCGAGATGTTCAAATGAATTGGACGTATTGGAATATTAGAAAATGTCGCTGTCTGAAGTTTGTTATGATTGTACAATAATTAAAAGCGATTTTACTTTATTATAGCGAACGATATCGAACCCAACCGACAGGAGTGAATGTCCTCAGGCATCATCTCTATCCTGGAGACGTTCCAATTCAATTAGCTCTTCATTCACGAGGTATCGAAGTTCCATGAAGACAATTGTTCGCCTATTGGCGGTCATCCACGCTCGCCATCTTGTCGGAGCCTCTTCACGGTGCGCACTGTCAGTCATTCGAAATGGGAGTGTCTCTCCGCAAAGCTGGCCCTTCTTGCAATGCATTAATTGAAGATAATTCATCACCAACTTATTTCTGGCATTTTCGGATTAAAATGACATTAAACACGAAATAATTTAAACTGTATTGGTTTGTAGTGGTTTAATTCTGACCTGGGCAACCAGTGTTCCGCGAGTGGATGACGTAGTGACGTTTTCTACGTTCGACGAGGTCAGAAATAGTAGACCTAAGAAACAGCACGGACCCGAGGGTTTTTCTTGGAACAAAACTTTACTGTATTTCCAGATTCGGAGGATCGAAATTTCCAGAAAACACATTTTCCCGGACAATCTTTTTTCGCGTCTTTGCGCGGTTAGATAAATACACGTCGAACTTCCCGGATGGTTTCTACAGGGATTCAATCGGAATCCGATGCATCCACAGAAAAAGGGCCATTCACATCGGGGCGTGACTTTGATGGATGCAAAGGCAAACAGCCGTACGTCCACTGGCACTTCCGCGTGTACACACGAAGAGGGAGAGAAGGAAAGAGGCAGAAGTAGAGACACGGGAAACATCTTGCTACCCTCAGGTGGCCTAGACTTCTTTTTGGCCCGGTGCAGTGAACTCCGTTTAAAATACATATATACAAGAAGCTGGCCTTTGGCATTGTTCTCGGTATGAACTGCTGCCAGCCACTTCCGAGCAAAGACGCGCAGAATCTCCGATCAACTCGGGACGAATCGACGCGATGAAGCTGAATGTTTCCACTTCCGGTCGAACAGAGACTTTTTTCTTCGGCCTCTTATCAGATTGCTCGGTACGAGTGGCTGGGTTTTGTTCCATCGGGCTTGAAACTCCGGGCAAACATTCTGCGACTTTATTAGCATCTTTGGACTGCGAGTTCTTGATCGATTTACAATTCTTTTGTAGGTACGATTATTTCTCTCCACAGTGAAATCCTTATGCAATTTTCAATAGAGACTTTGTTAACCCTCATCCGTCCCTCGTGTCAATTTGACACAGTTTCCCTTTAGAAATAAGAATTTAGAATTAGAAATAAGTTATACCGGTCTGTTATTTGTAGATAAAGTCCGAAACTTGGGTGATTTTTATTCTTTTAATGCGAAATATATAACCGCAAGAACCTAAGATGTAAATGTTAACTCATTGATTTGAATGAAAAAAACATCGAAAAGTAACTTGTTATTTTATCGATTTTTTTATCACTGTGTCAATTTGACACCGAGGGACAGATTTAGTTCGCGAAATAAGGAACGGATGAGGGTTAAAGAATTTCTTTTATAAGTAAAGCATTGTAAGGTAGTTGTTATAGACGATTTAGTGCACAAGCGAGGTGGAGGTCGTTTTGTAGAAAAAGATATATTTCAGCCCCAGACATCAAGGATTATCTCCACCCCTTAAAGAAAAACCGAGATTCCAAGATATTCTATTGAACAGATCTTCTCACGAACTTCTCACGAACAAATTATTCCCATCCCTTCAACGTAGACCACAATGGGGATTAAAGAAAAATTAGATTTCCAAGATATTCCACTAAATGAGCTTCCCGCCGCAATTTTAAGAACTCATCCCTTAAATATAGATCACCGTCAATTAAAGAAGTTAAGTTTCCAAGAGATTCTACTGAATGAGTTTCCCACCCCAATTTTGAGAATTGTACTCGCCCTTCACAGTTGAAGCACTGTCGATTAAAAAGGAATACAATTAAGTTTCCAAAAGGATTAAAAAGAACAGGATTTGAATCCTTAACTGTAAGACTTGAATCTACCCCCTAACCATAGATTCACCGTGGATATTTTCACACGTGGATATTTGTGAAATATTGAAGGGTCCGCGAGATATCGCAAATCCGTATACCGAATTTCGCGGGGTCGTAAATCCCGTTTCGCTTGCTTGCGACGGTACTCGGAGCTTTGGCGAGAGTTGACGGAGTAACAATGCCTAGTTGAAATAAAGTTCGAATCGTGGGAGACAACACTTTTAACCTTTGTGTAGTCAACCAAAATGTATAGATTATTTAAAACCTTTCTGTATTCAACATGCTTGCACAAATTCTCATTATAAGACTATAAATTAATATACAATGTATTAGCGAGTAAAGAATGGATATTCAGAGCTGGTACCTATCCTTGCACAGACTTAGTAAGGAACTTCGTACAGTGAGGAGTAGAGATATTCTCTCTCACTCTAGCCAGGACTCTTTTGTCCTAAGGACAATATAAATATCGCCCAAAAGTCGGCTAGGCACTAGTTGCTTTACCGCCGTCCAGGACACTTCTGCTAGCTCTCGCGTTCTCCTACTATTAGGTTGGCAACTAAATTCGCGACCTTTTGTTTCGGAATTCTTTTATTGCATCATTATAACCTCATTCAGTGACCATTCCTTTTGAACTGTATATCATAGGAAAGCTCTGAATTTCGCGATTAATTTGATATAAAATACTTGTACCTAAAAAATGTATGTAAATGACTTTGTTTGAGAAAATGTGGAGGTCGCGAACTTAGTTGCCAACCTAATAACTCTCGCGTACTGTACTTATTGTGAACTGAATAAATCTCTGCGAGTTAGTCGAGGTGAACTTCTGTGTTTTGTTACCTCTTCACTGTAAACTGTACGGGGTGACTAAATTAATTCTACTTGGTGAGTGGGTGGTGTGCGTTTTGGTCATCGGAATGAAACTGTGTTTTGGCTACGATGAATTAGGTGAGAAAGATTTGAGATATTTCAAGTATTTGTTTGGCTAAGATTGCCCTGTCGAGGCAACGGAGTTTCGTTCACGGAGGTATCGAAGTGGTGTCCGATGATACCCAAATAATTCTGAGACCGTCGCGTCGAGTGTCTCGAGATATTGCAGCCGGCCGTGTCTAATTCTCACGTTCGGTCTGCTTGAGATCGAACAATACTTTCCTCACAGCACCAGAACATATATCAAAGTCTATAATATGTGCTGTAAAAATAAAAATAAATTTCAGAAATTGAGTATTCTGATGATGTCACTGATTAACTACCCAATACTTCCCAAATTTGTGAACCTGTGAGATCGTTTATAAAGATTAGTGTCTAATCAAATTAAGTTACGGCAGCGACTAAATTGCCTGGATCGCGTGCTCGTCGCATTAAAGGGTAACAGATCGTGGCCACGAGGTGATCGCATTGATCAACGACTGTCAGGCTTAGGCGAAGGATCCCTTTTCGGTGAAAAATTTCATTTAACGCCAGACAAAAGAGGAATCGTCCGCGGCAAAGCTCATGACGGAGCCTATGGTTGGAGCGGCGCGGCGTCGCAGCTCAGGGTTATTCAGCGTGGGCGGTCTTGGTCGGGGTTTAAGCCGCGTCCTCAATCTCCTGATATTAAAGGATTTCCATTCGGCGATATGGGATGACCCGCTCGGGTCAGGATAACCGTAGAAAAAGCGAGGGACCGAGAACGAGAAACGATATCGGCGATATTATGCAGTTTTTCTTGGCGATCGACCTCCCACGTACCGGGTGTCTCGCTAATCATCGCAAAACCAAGACAGTTTTCTCAGGTAAGTACAGTGACTCCCACTAATATTTGGACACTCTTAAAAAGACGATAACTTTCTAAATATTGTACTATACGATTTGAACTTTTTTGGGAAGTTGGAGCAATTAGTTTGCTATAGGATGTGAAAAAAATTTTTTTCGAAAATTGCAATTTATCGGAGTTGTAGAAAAAATACTAAAAGTTGCATTTTACAACATTTTTATGTGTGTGGGCCTATATTGAAAATTTAAAAAGTAGGTTTTGTAGATCTGTGTCAATTATATAAACTGTGAAAGTTTCATCGAAATCGGTTGAATCGGTAAGAATTCTTAGATATAGGCCGAAAATCGTGAAAATCTGCAATTTTTACGTCGACCGTTTATTTTTATGTCGACCGATTTTGACGAAATTTTCAGAATATGTTTAATTGACACAGATCTACAAAAGTATTTTTTAAATTTTCAATATAGGCCCACATAAAAAAGTTGCAAAATGCAACTTTTAGTATTTTTTCTACAATTCCGATCAATTGCAATTTTTCAAAAAATTTCTTTTCACATCCTGTAGTAAACTAATTGCTCTAGCTTCTCAAAAAAGTTCAAATCGTATACAATATTAAAAAGTACAATATTAAAAAAGTTATCGTCTGTTTAAGAGTGTCCGAATATCAGTAGGAGTCACTGTATGTATTTTCCCGAAATAAGTTATACTGTCCTGTTATTTGTAAGCAAATTTGCCCGGAACTTCGTGACTTTTATTATTTTAATGCTAAACTCATCAATTTGAATAAAAAAAATATCGAAAAATAACTGTTTACCTCGTTATTCAATCGATCTTACGCTCGAATTAATAATCATTTTTTAGATCAGTGAATTTTCAATCGTTTTGTTAGGGCAACGAGAGAGAATTCAGAGGAAAAGTGAATAGGAAGGATTTCAACAGATACATAATCATTGAAGATATTGTTATCGTCCTTGTACGGAGCGTTATTTGGCCTATCAAAGAGATTAATATTTTTACAACTTTCCTCGTACATACAAGAAATGACCAATTTTTCGCACATCTTTCTGGTTTGAAATATTTAATATAAATTTATAATTTTAGTCACAGTGTTCACTATATTCAGCGAACCTGTCTACGAACATTTCATACAGTATTTCGCTTTGTCGCAGTTCATAGAAAAGTTTATGTTTGTATTTTTGATAATGTCGGTAACCGGGTTAAAAATATTAAAGCGACGCGAACTATGTTATTAGCAGAACAAAATTCGCTATTTCTCTTTGCATATTTTTTCCTGTAGGAGACACACGAAGCATATCGCAACCGCACGCTATCCGAGCGTTGAATCAGCAAGAATGAGTCATTTAGAAAATTGCGTTGGCACGCACACACGATACGCGTCCAATCCATGACTCCTATAAAATATTCGCCAGACGCTGCCGAACATAATGCTTTCCTCAGAATCAACGAAACACTTTCGTTGAAATCAATGAAGCACTTTCGACCTTTCCTAACCTTCGAACCGGAAAGAGCCTGTCGTACAGAACCGTCCGACATAAAATATCCAACCAAGCACAAAGTCATCAAGAGATTTATTGAACACTACCTTTCAAATTATACATTTCATCATGAATTATTAGAAATTATTGTCTCAATTCATTCTGATTGAATGAAAATTTAATTCTTGAAATTTTAAAAAATGGGCGTTCCCAAATACTTTTACATAAAATCAACCGTTCAATTCACGGTTGATCAACGGGAGTTTCAACGATCATGAAAGATTCACCGACAGCAGTTTATCCGGCCGCAGGTTTATCAGAGAGCACCTATCAGAAAGCAAACGCAGAAAACGCGCGTTGTCGGCGGGCTATCTTTGATCAAAGACAAACACAATTTCATCCGGACAATGCACACCGCACCGGCCAGCGGCAACGGGAAAATGTCGAGTCGCACAAAGAAAAATACTCTGTGTTTTTGCAGCGCGTCAATTCGCCGAACAGCTGTGTTGCTCGAATCCGCGACGCAAATTTTGTTTCTTAAACACACAAAGCGATCCCGGAACTTCCACGGTAACTATCAACTGTCTCCGGCAAGCCTCCCTGTTATACCGTGTCTCTCTATTATGTTACCAGTGTTGATTAAGGATGTTCTGGAGGTACAATGGGAGACGAAACTACAAGAAATTCGAAATCCATCAATATATTGGCAATGAAAGCCATTCATGAGTATATTTTGCATTAAACTTTTGCGAATACTGTACCCTCTGTAGCTATATTCAGTGGCCTACGCTTGTCGCGCTTCCATGCTAGTGGGAGACAACACGATAAATTTGACGTTTTGTAACAGTTTATAATTTTTTTGCTCTGTAACTGTTTAGTGAATCCTAATAAATTTTGAACATAATTAATTACATAATTTTTACTACATATAAAAAAAAACTGGAGTTTCTAGTTGCGATTTTTCAAGATTTAAATAGGGTTTGAAGTGGAATTTTATGAATTCTCCATAAGAAGACGTGTTAAAATGCGCAAACTTTAAGTTGCTATAATTCTTAAACGGTGCAGTGAATCGAACCCAAACTTTGGTAATTGCATCAATTTAGTAAGAATTATATCTTGTCAAATTTTCAAAAATTTTATTGCGTTTTTATATTACCTCCAGAACATCCTTAAAGCGACTCGTTAATCGAAATTCGCAGCGTATCCTGCTCGCATGTAATTACGAAATTGACGGCTGTGATTAACGCGTTAACGATCGCCTGCTAGCACGCAGATCTCCAGATCATGGGAATTCACTCGAATTCAGGAGAAGAAAGTTATCCCTTCTCTGCCAGCAGGACAGGTATGGACGCGTCACGTGACCTGCCGGAAACGTGGGGGAATAGGTCCAGTCACAATTAATATGCGGACGCTCTAAAAAAGACGATAACTTTTTTAATGTTGCACTATACGATTTGAACTTTTTTGAGAAGCTAGAGCAATTAGTTTACTACAGGATATGAAAAGAAATTTTTCGAAAAATTGCAATTGATCGGAATTGTAGAAAAAATACTAAAAGTTGCATTTTACAACTTTTTTCTGTGGGCCTATATCGAAAATTTAAAAAATACGTTTTGTTGATCTGTGTCAACTAAACATTCTGAAAATTTCGTCAAAATCCGTCGACGTTGCAATGAGCTACAAACGTTTAAAGATGGTAAAAATTGCAGATTTTCACGATTTTCGGCCTATATCTAAGAATTCTTAGATCTTTCGATGCCTGTTGTTTCTTCTATTTTTCTTCTATTTTTCCGCATCAACCGATTTCGATGAAACTTTCACAGTTTATATAATTGACACAGATCTACAAAACGTACTTTTCAAATTTTCGATATAGGTCCACACACATAAACAAGTTGTAAAATGCAACTTTTAGTATTTTTTCTACAATTCCGATCAATTGCTATTTTCGAAAAAAGAATTTTCAGTAGCTTCCCAAAAATGTTCAAATCGTATAGTACAATATTCCAAAAGGTATCATCTTTTTTAGACCGTCCGAATATTAATTCGAGTAACTGTAGAATAGGAACAAAAGTCTTAAAATCCACAGTCCAGTTATTAATAATTATTACTAGTTAGTTGATAATGAAGTTTGTTATGTGTTTAGTTCATTTTATTCCACCGACGGTCACCCACAACCAAAAGACTAATATTCGTCGCATTATTCATTAGTAGACTGCGGATCTTTACGTAAAATAAAAGTGTTTACATCAATTGCAAGATCTAGAAGTTCATTCTAAATAAATAGAATATAAATCATTCTAAAAAAAGTATTAAATTCTTCTATTGATTTAAATTGCACCAACTCGTTTATCTCATAAATGCATGAAATCGCAATCCAATCATATTAGCAGTGAATAAATGACTCTAAATCGAAGAGAAAGAGAACGTGAATGTGATGAAATACTAATTAATTAAAAATAGAAGAGCTGAGTTCACAACAAATGAGAACCTCGCGAAAGCCATAGTTCCAATAATCTGTATTATGTAAGCGTCGCGTACACTCGATACGAGCCTGGAAAAGTGAAAAAAATGCTGTGGAGATCCATAATCAGCCCGATAACGAAATCCCCGTAGCTACTCGCGTGTCAACGCAGCAGCCAATCGCTTCGTTTCGCCTCGGATTCGATTACGGCGGCTTCTGAAAGTGAGTCGCGTTAAAAGCGAGCACGAACTCGGCGAGATTTGCGTTTCCATTAGCCGTCGGAGAGCTGTGTTTTCGGCGAAGAAGCTTTTTTCCAGGATCTATCTACCGGCAGAAAACCGCACGCGCGGAAGTTCGACTCGACTTCTTTCCATCCGCCGCGTAATTAACCCAGATTCTTAATTAGCATACGCAATTCCGCGACCCGGCTGGTTTTCAAGCACCGTTTCGTCGTCCGACACTACCTGGACGACAGGTTGCCATAAACAGATTACGTCCGTCGCAGAATCGACGAGCTTGTCTCGTCAATCAACCTGGAATCGATCCGGGAAACGTCGTTTTCGAAATCCGAAAAAATTATTTTTAATTTAATTTATTAAGAAAATTATATTGTTTTCAAGGATTTAAAACATTATATACATCGCGCTAGAAGGGGTAAATTATTTTGCAGGTATCTCGCAACTGAGCTGCATCGTCTGATTTAGTCTAATGGCTCCAGCGAAAAGCTTTTTCAAAAAGGAACATCGACCTTCCGCGATTCTCGCGAAACTTTGCATGTTCTTAGAACAGCGAAAAATAAGAGATGTTCTTTTTTAAGTCGCGGAGACTCGAGTTTAATGGGTGAGAATGCCCTCCGAAGATTGCTACCCTCGAGGCTGTTTCGGAAACTATTACAGATAAAACTGTACTTTAAATTGCAAAGTTGTGTGGCGTGTTAGAGACAGTAATGCGATGATAACTAGTTGATAGACATAACAATTCTGACAAATTGGGTTCGCAACCCTTTTATCGAACCTTACTCCTAAAAGATACAAAAATTCGTGCTGAATTTGCTATGGCGGCACTGTTACCTGTCGAAAATGCTAAAAATCGCTGAACTTTAAACACGCATAACTTTCACGCTAGTGGATTCCTAACATTAAAATTTGGATTTTTGACATTTTTGTATCAAAATCTACAGAATTGTATAAAAAACAGTAGAAAATTGTTGGTGCCGTAAGATGAAGTATGACCATATTTTGAAATTCTCTTAATCGTTTTATTATTTGAAATTACATCCTCCTATTGGTATCACAAGTGTATAAAAAGCAAAAGAAAATTGTTGTGAAGAATACAATTGCAAAAATTCACCAGAACATTACGAACATTATGAACAGTATAATCACTGAAAATAAAAATGGAGAAGTGTCCAAAGTAGACGAAGAGACGTTCATATCGCAATTAATCGACGTCGCGTTCGATTGCGCAACGGATCCAGGAGCGTATATCGCGTGAATCCAGAACGTATGGCAGAACACGGCCGTGTCAAGACACGGGGGAATGAGGGGGCTTTAAAATACGATTCCCGGCCGAATTTGCAACGTGACCGGTCCGACGCGTGCGTTTGGAAGGAAGACATGAAGAGAGGTTGACATTTTCACGACACTCGACTCGCTCCACTTTCGTGCCGAGGCGGGGCCCGATAAATTGTATTTCCTGAGTGATTCAGGGCCTGCGAATTTTCCACGAACCGCCCAAGGACATGATTGACACACGATTCCTTCCCGCGCGCTGCCTTTTCTTCGGTCAGAGGAGGACGACGCGCGACGTCGCGTCACGGAATTAGGGTACAAATCACTGTCGACGTTTATCGAAGCCGGAAGCATTAGATATCGATTCCTCCGACGCGATAATCTCGAATCCCACGTTGCTCCATATCCCATTGTTTGCTTGATATTGCTGTGACAATTGTTGCAGAGATTGACGCGCCGAGGAATAGCGGCTTCGGGGGCCGGCGCGGCGCGTGACCTCCATTTCTCTACCTGCGCTCTCAAAGTTAACGTTCATATATTGCTGATAGTTCGATGCAATAATTAAACAATTTTTTAAATCTCTACTCAACTGATCATAGTATCGATGTCTTCAATTAAGTTACTGTTCGGTTGCAATAGCTCGAGGCACTCTACGCGACACGACGATCCCAGAATGATTTGGGTGTCATCGGACACCACTTCGAGACCACCTCGTGAGCGAGCCCATTGACAGGGCGGTCTTATACAAGCAAATATTTTAGATTCCATATCGTTTTCGTTTCCATATCTTTCGCACCCAATTGATTGCATAGCCTAAACATAGTTTTACCAAAGCGCCCCTACTCCGACGACCAAAATGCACCACCCATTCGCCAATAGAAATCATTTAGTCACTCCGTACATTTTAAAGATAACGATCCGAGCTGACATCATGCACGACACGACACCGAAAATCACTCGAACCGAAAACAACGAAGCTTTCATCTCGAACCGAAAATCTGTACCTTGTTAAGTTTGAAATATATATTAAAATGTCTTTTAACTTCAAAAAAAAAACGTCGATTTCATTTCAATTAGCCGTTGTTACTTCTGTAATCTCGTCAAAGTCTCGAGTATCGTCGCGAGCAAGCGAAACGGGATTTACGAACCCGCGAGGTTCGGTATATGGACTTGCGGTATATATTCGGACGCTTCAGTTACCTTCTTAACTAAAACTACTCGTAATAGATTTTTCCGAAATGGTCGAAGTAATCTCGTCTCCCGTTTCGTCAGACTCCATCGAAGGAATTCGAGCAATCGAATTCGGCCGATAAAACTTGTATCGACGACAAAGGGACTCGAGAGGCGCCTAAGCAAATCGACAGAAGGTTCCTTATCGCGAGCAGACGCCTGGGACTGCCACTTTTCCAATCGACATCCCGATCTAGATGCGACAGGGTGTCTTCGGAGCCAGGGGGTGCAGGGGAGCCAATCTAGGGATATTCGGGGAAAATATTCGGGATAAAGACGCGATTCGTGTCGATAATTCTCCGTCGTTAGAATTCAATCCCCCGAAGCGTTCGAGATAGAGGCTTTTCGGTGGTGGGTATCGTTTCCCAGCAGGAAAGTAGAGCGTCCTGGATTCGGCCAGGAGGCACGGGAGCACCGCCGATAAGACTGCGAAGGTATACCCCACTCCCACCTCCGACCCCCCGCGATACAGGGCCACCCCCGCGAAAAGGAAATTTATTCGAGCGAGGAATTTAAACGGTGTCGCTATGTGGGTCAACCTTTCTGCAAGTTCGGCGGAGGCCGAGTATTTTTCGCCAACGGGCAGAGCATGTTTCTTGCTCCGTTGGATTAAGGGCTGCGATAAAATGGGCCGGAAGTTCTCCGGCGAACCGTTTGAGGGATTTGCCCGGGGAGGTCCGCGAGATTCCGAACCCCGTGGCTTTTGCGAATCTGCTCTGTTACGTTTTCTGTTTCGAGGTTTTATTCGGTTCTTTGCAGGCAAATAGCCTTCTTCCTCCCTATCGATAGTTTCTTTTTTCTAAGAAGTTAGTTTAAAGGCGCATCTATCTATGTATACGTCGTTGAACACTGCTGCTAAACCCTTAACTGGGCGCATGGGTTCTATTTGACCCCGAGTGGTATAAAATGGTATATAACTTTTTCAGTCTTAAAAGCACAAATCCAATACTTCATGCAATCCTTGAAAATGATGTTTCCTTCGTGTTTATCATGAGATTTGTCTACTGAGTTTTTAAAGTTTTCATTCATTGTTGAAATTATTTGAAAACGGGCAGAAAAGACCCCATTGGGGTCCCAAGAGACCCCATGCGCTTACTAACGTAAGTTTATAGACGCGTCCAGTTAAGGGTTAAATTGCCAACATTAAATCTGTAGAGTATAGAATCTACGTATTTACCAAAAAAAAGTCATGAAAACAAATTCGAAAGGCTCAAGAATTTAATGCAATTAAAACTTTGAATGGCAATATCTCGAAACTGAAAGTATGCGACATGCGGCGTTCTTCCTAACAACCACAGAAATAATCAACAAATGATGAAGGCACATTTTCTGTACTTTCCAATTAACCCTCTATTGGATGAATCTTTATGACGAGTTGAAAAAAAATATATATGGCTGTTAGTCTACTTAAAAATGAATGTGGTCATGAAATAAATAATGAAATTTTATTAGAAAATGTTATTTATTGCATTTTACATACAGTGGGTGTACAAAGTGTTCGTACAACTTTTAAAATAGAATAACTTTTTTATAATTGTACCAAACGACCTGATTTTTTATAATAAATTAGAAGCATTGGTTTACTAAATGATCTGCAAAAAATCTTTTCTAAAAATTACAATTTACAAGGTTGCATGCAAAAATAGAAAAAGCATTTTTTAAAACATTTTTATTTAGGTCCTTAATGAAAATTTAAAATATATGTTTTGTAGATCTATGTTAGTTATACAGATGCTGAAAATTTCATCAAAATCGACTAACATACCGAAGAGCTACAAGTGCTTGAATGTGGTGAAAATCACAGTTTTTCGCGATTTTTGGTCAGTTTCTGCTTAAAATCCACAGATTCTTACATCTTTCGATGCGTGTCGTTTTCTTCTGCGTCAACCGATTTCGATGGAATTTTCAGTATGTGTATAAGTAACATAGATCTACAAAATACATATTTTAAATTTTCATTAAGGGCCCAAATAAAAAAGTTTTAAAAAATGCCTTTTTTATTTTTGCATGAAACCTTGTAAATTATAATTTTTGGGAAATCTTTTTTGCATATCATTTCGTAAACTAATGCTTCTAATTGATCATAAAAAATCATGTCGTTTGGTACAATTATAAAAAAGTTATTCTATTTTAAAAACACGTACGAACAAAAACAATGTACGAACTTTGTACATCACCTGTATGCGGTTTTATTCATAAGCGCAATGTTCCCACTTGGTATCAACATGCTCAGAGTCTTCAGTATTATCTACTTAATTTCATATAGAACATTTGAAATTTAAGTCCCCAATTGGAAACGGAATGCAATAGAGAGTTAACTGAACGGACAATTTTTATTGTAGACAGTTTCACGGAAACAAATCTTTAGATTAATTATTATAATTATTATTATAGTATTTATATAATTAATTATAAAATTTAGTAAATTATTGAAAAAATTTAATAATTTATATATATATATATATGTATATATATATATATATAAAGATTTAATAATTAAAAATGTAATAATTTATAAAAAAATAATATTAAATTTTAATATTTAGATATAATGATTATATTAGTAATTTATTATATTATATATATATATAATATATATAATATATAATTAATAATATTATATATATATATAATATAATATTATTAATTAATGTTAAATAATACGGCAAAAATTATATTCACCTGTTTATCAAAAACGTGTCTTTTTGAATAATTATTTAAAGTCTCCCCTATTCCATGAAATATTAAATAGCTGCAGTATATTGACTGTACAAAGGTAACATAATCATTTAAGCTGACCCAATCTAGTCCTTAATTAAGGGCTAGAATGAAAGGGGGAATGAAATATAAACTGTTTCAATATTAAAAAATTAATTTAAAATTTAAGTAAAAATGCTTAATTTTTTTTAAGGGACGATAAGACCCTATAGAATTTTATAGTTTATATAAAATTAGTAATTTTGTTAATATATATATAGTCACTGTCGTCTAGAGTCACTGTCATATAGAGTCACTGTCGATACAAGACGTTAAAGAAACCTACCGGATAAAATCCTACTTGTTCCTCAGAGTCGCCTACTCTGCCACAACAGGCCATAACTCTCATGCTCAAGCAGCGGCGCGTTCTAGGTTTCACTGGTGTCGTGCGTATAAGCTTCATCGAGTGTAGAAGTCGACCGCTTAACGGATTTCCTGGCCAATGCTCGCAAGCGAGCAGATCAGAGCGGAGCGGAATAGAGCAGAGCAGAGCAGAACTCTCTCGAGCGCCGGTTACACGCTTTCGCACTCTGTCTCCTTCGACCCCGGAAAAATCGAAAGCCCGCTGGAACGCGGGACTCCCTGGTAATTTCCACGATTCCGGGAATGTCGCGACACTCGCGACAAGCGAACCGAGACCGCGAGGAATTTGCAACCCATTTTGCCGGCGTTGCCGTACAAGTGGAATAATTTGTCTTCGCCATCCCAGCGAGAACCTCTCTCGCGGTCGAACGAACTGAATCAATGAGAAGAAAAAAGCTACAAAAAGAGAGTAAGTCGACGCTACAGTTTAAACATCAAAGAACAGGAAGAGAACATTTTTGCGTGATAGATGGCGCGAGGTACCCAATTAAAATCCTTTAAGAAATTCTTCAATTTTATAAATGGTTCATCGAAGTATCTGCTGTAACAAGCTGCTCTCAAAATGAAAATCATTAAATTAGTTTGTAAGTAATTAGTGAATTATGTATTGCATAATTAGATGGCGGATTTTATGCACTCAGGATAAAATGAATGGGTGGAAGATGAAACAATGAAAATATCAAAGGATGTATCGAACGCAGAAATTAATATCTGTATCTGAACAAACAACCCAATTGATGAAATGATCCTGGTGAACGACTGATATGTGAACGTATCAATTTCACAGGTAAAATCTTCGATCCAACCGGCACTCGAAAAATACGGGTCGTTTGATTACCCAGAGTTCGCAGACGAAGTAAACGTTCGCAAAATACAGGGTGGTTTTCGAGTGGTCCGTGAAAGGGGCTAAAGTTCGCGAAGCGGAGAGGGCACACGCGAGACGCGTATTCGAGCCGACTCGAGTTATGCAAATTAAATGGAATTATTTCCCCGTCCCGCAGCTGAAAAGTCTCCGGAGTGTGGCGGAGGAGGGGATGTGGATGCGCTCGTGAAAAACGAAGAATTCTTCAGACCGCGGAACGATATCCGGTGTGTGTGTGTGTGTGTGTGAGAGAGAGAGAGAGAGTGTGGACGTGGGCGTGTGCGAGCCCGCCAAAAGGAGCCTGAATACGCGAACGCGAGGCTTTTCAGCCGATCTCTCTTGCGAAGATTAAATGCGACGATCCCTTTTCCTCGCCAATATTCCGCCGACCCGTTCAACTCTGCTCGCGAGGGCGACCGGAAGTCCGCCTTTCTACCATCATTTTCCCGAACCGCGAGAACTTCCGGCGAGATCCGAGCGATTTGCATCCTGCCGGTGTCGCGGGAGATGGAAATCGCACGATTAGGCGACCACTTCTCCATTTGCATTCTCACCGACCCATTTTTGGGTTTCAAGAAGTCGCGCTGATATTTCCTCGCCCGAGTTCTTTCACAACTATTAGGTGCAGAAATAAATTCTTTCAAATCTTTGCCAACAGGCTGTGAATATAAAATATTAATTCTTAAATTCGTTGGAGTAACCACCAGATTTTCTTCCTGCTGCTGTACCTTCAATGAATTCGCCCAATTTCTCACAAAGCGGCTGAAATCTGTACTCTCCGCTGAACCTCTAAAATTGAACAGGTGTGCGTATACGTTCGCAAAGGCTTGTATAATGCAGCGGACCGGTTGTTAGCACAGCCATTAACGAAACCACGTCAGGAACGGCGGTAGAATCGTTTCGTGCCCGGTTTAAAAATTAATTTCCTCCCGGGACGTGTAGACGACGACGAAACCGCGGGTTTCATTTACTCCGGCATTGCATAAGAAATGCATCCAGCTTTATATGTCCGGGCCGCGTTTATTCAGAAAATAATGGAGTGCTATTCATCGGTAGAAGCGATGGAAAAAGCCGATCGGACGGCGCAAAAAGAAAAATAAAACACCGGGCTCCAAAAGGCAAAACGGAAGGGGCTGCGAGTGACATAACGCCGGAGTGACTCTTTAGAATTGACACCGGGGGACAAAGCGACAAAGTGTTACAAGCATGCTTCTTCCGGCGATTGTCCCTGCTGCCTGCGATCATTACAACGCCGGCTACGTGACCGGATTCGCGATCGATCTTCCTCGGCGCATAGCGCGACCCGGCGAGCCGCTCGCGGCGATCGATGCGAAAAGCGATTCGCAGAGACGCGGAACGCGCGACAAAGCGTCCCTAATCCTCTCCTCTGGCCGCCGCGCTGCTTACGGTCCAATTCCGCGACTTCGATGACAAAAAACGTGGTAATAAACCGTGCTCCGAGACCTGCTGTGCCAACCAAAACTTCCCAGGCCACGATTAACCGCACTTTGCGCGAAGAGCTGATCAGAAGATACCTCCTATTAGCCTGAGGACTGTCTCATCGAATGCTCTTGATCATCCTCCTGGATCATTTTTATGAATGAAATTTCTGTATGTAGCTCCAAGAAAGATTTTTATGAATTACATTTTTTACATATCTCCAAGTATGTACCCTTCTTATAAATGAAATTTCTTTATGTACTTTCAAGAACGATTTTTATGAACGAAATTCTTGTATGAACTTTCACGCATTTTTTTTTTATTGATCACCTAACTTTAAGTACTTCCAGGTACCAGAATATTAACCCTTTGCAGTCGGAGCTATTTTAACTTGAAAATTTCTTTCGACCTAGAATAATTCCATTGTGTATGATTTTTTTCGTTTCATGAATATGAGATTGATATAATACCTCATACAATACTTAAATATGTAGTAATTGATTAGATACTAACATACCTAGAGTGGTAACTCTGAGCCATCCCTCGACTCAACTAAATATTTTTCAAGTACTTTCTAGTAGTTGAATAAGCTTTTACATCGTCACGCAGATGTGTTTTTTGAGAGAAGTTTCGAAAGTGAACGAATTTAGTTCAACATCTTCGACTTGGTTGGCAGCGTGATTCCCAGAGCACCGTGTATAAATAATAATATCGGCATTATCCACAATGGATTGTGTAATAAGGGAGCCGAGCGTAGAGACTTGTTGACCCATATTTCCCGGAGTTTTCCACGCGGCAAGAATCTCACGACGGTGCAGCAGCCCGCGACGAGTCAAGCGAATTCGGATTTCCAGAAAATTGGTGAAACCCAGGAGCCGTGGGACTGCGAGAAGCCTATGGACTCTTCTCCGAGTTTCCAATCTCGTTCTACCGTGAAATTAATTCAGTCTCTGCCGGCCATCCCCGTCGAATTCCCTCCCGGAACCATCCTCCCCAACAGAAACCAGCGTTGCACACTGGCAAAGAGTCGATAAAGTGGACGCCTCGACATCGAGATGCGTTTACGCTGTAATCTCTCCAGATATGTCTGTTTTCCGCTTTCTAATTGTCCACGTATCGATCCGAGCCCTCGGCAGTCATTAAACTTCAACAGGAAAGCAAATTGTTTGATACAGAAATGGCAATTTGCGGAATGGCGGTCCGGTCTCGTTCAAACGGAGGCCAATCACGTTCCTGGATCTTTTCTGACCCAATCATCTGTTTATTTATGTAACACTACATTTACCAAATTACGATGTCTTAATTTGTTTAAAGGTGGTTCTACATTTGCATGAACAATTTCAGAGCAATATTCATTTTCTAAACATTCGCTTACGCACTATTTACAGTCTTGCTTCTCGGACATCAAAGAAAAACGTTGTGGCTTTGAACATTTAACCGAGAGACATTTTCATAATGAATATTCATTGTGAAGCGAATGTAAATGTACAGCGTAATTGATGTTATTATAGCTATTATGGTATAATTAAGATTCAGAATCTCTCGGTAAACAAACTGCGATAGACCAAAAGAAATAAAAATGCTAAACGTAATTCTTAGACTTTAATTGATTTTTATCGCAGACATTTATTTATTTCATATGCCAAGTGAATCAATGCAAAACGTTAAACAAACCTAGTCCATATGTAAGATACAATGGAGTATATAGAACAATTTTCTCAGAGGAAAAATTTCTTGGAGCGGGTGAAACCAACCCCTAAAGTCATACGTTGTCCTTCAACGTAAATTCGACTCTATCATTATATCATAGTAAACTTTGTCCCCGAGCCATAATTACATAATAAACGAGCCACAATTGGACGGTAATTTTCGAAGACGGTTCCGAGGATTTGCCGTGAAACAATGGAGCACAATTTTTGCGGATATCTCGTTCGCGGTAAGGAATTACCGTTTCCCGGTTTACAGCTATTTGCTCGCGGTGTTTGCCTTTCATTCGCGAATGTTCAGCCATGTAAACACGGCGCGGGCGAGCGCGCCCCGAACGACGACGACAATCACCGTGGAAAGTCAAGCGTGTAAAAGTATGCGCAAAAAAAGGGCCGCGTAATCATTGCGATTAGACGCATACGCGACTTGCCAGGAGTCGTCGTAACAGTCTGTTATTTAACGTTTAGTTTAACCGTGAAATGGTCGCATGCGGGATGACCGGACTGTGACCTGCTTAGCAAACTCGGACGAGAAGAAAAGGGGAAATTCGCTGTGGAAATCGGCGGAAGCACGTTGCGCAAATCAATTATTTACGGTGCGATAAACCTGATTCAAATCGTGGAAAACGAACTCGTGAATTCGTTATGGAAGTAGCGGCGAAAGAGATCATCGCGGGTGCAAACTCTTTTTCGGCGTTTTCCGTGCGTTCGGAGACAAAGGAAGTGCATCGTACGTTTCAGCGTATTTTCAGATAGCAGAGAAGTATTTTAGTACGAATAAGTGCGTATACTGATGGGAAGAATTTTATAAACCGCCTCTGTATAATTTCTAGGCTATTTTAATCTGTCTATTTTTGCGTTATCGTATTTTTATTAAAGCATACGGGGTGTCTCCGAAACGGCAATATAACTTCGAAATTAGTATCGAGAAACGCGTTGAAAATTTCTATTAAAATCTGTCCGCTTTGTAGCAGTTGGAAAAATATCTCCGTATGTTTTCAACTGTTTGAAATGAATATGGTTGCACCGCCAGTTTATATCAAAAAGAAAAATTTGTAATGAGAAAATGTAATACAAGAAATAAATTAAAAACATTTTAAAAAATAAATTAAGAAATTTCCACTGTTACTCGGAACGACTTGTCAGCTTGAAATGAAAATTGTCGTCGCCGTTCTAAATCGACAGATTTCAGAAAGTATTAGAGAGCAAGAAGTTCGATATAGAGCCAACGAAAAAGTACAGGCTCTCGGAAAAACGCGTGGAACAGGGGCGAAGAACCCGATGATTTTTTCGTTCACCGAGCCGTGCCACCAGTAATTACACCCTAATCATGGCGCACATCGTGAAAGTAGAGCTCCCGGCCGTGTTTCTCTCCTTTTTCTTCACCCCAGATAATTACGTTTACGAGTGTCGCCAGAGTTTTAAGACCGACCTCGAAATTTTTCATACTTTCGCGACGGACTCCGGCTGTTCCGGTTCGCAGTTCCGCCTCGGACGAAATTATTTCCGGGAAAATCGGGCTCTCGCGCCGTCCGATTAAGTTTCAGAAAATCGCGACGAGTGCATCGTGTCTGATAAGGGTCACGTTTTTACCCATCCCACGGAGATACCGGAGATACCGTCCCGATAACTTTTACTCGCGTAATTGACTTTTGGATCGCTACGAATTACTCGTTCTTGAAATAAACCACTTTCCTGGCCTTATCTATACTTTGTTGACTTCAATCATTCTAATCGGTTAAAAATAATAAATAGATTAAAAAGCTAATAAGGTAAAAGCACTAATAGTTGACCAATGAGAAGAATTCTATGCGTGAATAATAGTAAATACCTTTTAGCCTTTATTAAATAGAGACTCTATGCGTGAAAATGTTGTTTGAACTTCTTACGTTTTGTAACGAAGCTAACTTTTTTCAAATAATTGTGTTATTCAAATTTTATAGACATTTTTGAAAATTTAATAATCCTGTCAGAAGTTGACCATCCTGGAAAACAAGAAAACTACTAATTGACCATACGTTAGTTAGTAGTTGACTACCTATAGCAAAGCCAGAAATACTAAAGGTGGTTACTTTGATATCGTTTACTTGCAACAAAATCAAAACAAAATGGAACAAAATAAAATCTAATTTAGGAACAGAGCAGGTAAACGTTCCGTGGTTTGCTTGTTCTTAATTAATATGAGAAATCTTTATTTCTCATATTATCTTTATTTATATTTATCTATCGCGCCTTTTTCGAACGATTATTACGTCCAGAAACATTCGTGAAAAATGATCAACTACTGACACGAGGTCAATTACTGGTGGCTTAACATTATTATATCCTTAAATTCTTTTAATTGCTGTCTAAAATTTCCCGTGCTAATTCTTGTCGCAAATGCTTCACTCTTTAAGGGTAGCAACCCTCGCGTCAAAAGTTTTCTCTGAAACGACACTAGGTGTCTATTATTGTTCCGCGTACCCTGAAAAATTCTGCGAAGCCAAGTAAAAAATAATTCGTTGACGTTCTTTGTTAACGTTCTTGTCTCTGCCCACCACCGTTCATACACGAGCCAGCTAAAAAAAGGAAACAATCGGCAGTTTCTGGAATTACCGATGGCGATATGAACAAGCGGTGACTATGTATGTACGACTTTCAGAGTTGCTGTTGATCAATATTGTTGTCGGTTAGTAGTGACGTCAGTCGAACCTGGTTCCAATGAATTCACATCGGTCAAAACGATATATCGGTGAAGTCTGTGTGAATGCTACCCACAGCTAGACAATTGCGTTCACCGATAATAATTAGATTACGAATCTTGAGCATTTACAGTTTCCGAAAGTGGGAATGGAACTACAACTTTTCTTGACTCCTGATTATCTAATAAAACGATTAACACAGGCAAGAAATTTCTATTTTATTTCACGATCTTGATGCTGGATTGTGAAAGCGTGAAATTGCGTAAACGTGAAAGATTTAGTGATAATTGTTATCGCCGGAATTATCGAGCGTTAAAAGTAACTGCTGAAATTGTCTATATAATAATAATATATATAATACATAATAATAAAGAAATGTATTCGATATTAATTAATAGGCTAGAATTTTCAGGAGTTAAATAAACATCTTTCTATCTTAAGAACTTTTGTAACAGTGGGTGTACTTTAAAATACTTTAAAATAAATAAAGTTAAAAAGTCAGTAGAACGCACACTCCGACATTTGATTTTGTTCTGTGAAGAAAATTGAAGTCGCTCATGCCAAAGACAGGAAGTTCGTATCGATCCGTCCGGTTTTTCTTGAGTTCGTGGCCCCTCTTCGAAATCGATCGAAGTGCGGGGCTTTCCCGGAGTTTCCCGGCGTTTGCGGCGGAATTATCGTCAATTTACGATGATTATCGGCGACCCGAGCTACCGTGCGCCGATTGGTATTGTGTTCGGCGCAATTTCCGCCCGGCGGAAGTGATAATTCGGCCGCGAGTTTTCGCGACGCAAAATGACGGAACGATTAAAACCGTTCGCGTAGAGGACACGCAGCGAGCGCGAGACTATTGTTGAATTCAGCTGGCGAACCGTGGAAACGAGTTTATACCGAGTGAAACGGTGCCATTTTCCGAGAGATTTACCATTTCGTGCGAGTTCTGCTCGCGCATCTACTGGCAGCTGCATAAACTAACGTGAAAAATGCATTCCGACACATTTCAAGTACATTTCTTATTCAAAATACGTATTTGAAAATTGCTTCATGCCACGCTTTTACAAAAATCACAAACAAATATATTTTAGGTCTGCTCGAATGAATGAGTGTGAATCTTTCTAAATGGTTGTTTGCATTATGTGTACAAGAAAGTTTTAGCAATATTCAATTTGTGTACTCCTTTTTTATTCTGTTTACTTACTTACGACTGCCATTTTATATTTATGCTTTCCTGGCTCTCGATTCTTAACCAGGGAAGAAGAGAAAATGATTAGTCTCTTACCTGCAACATAAAGAATAAAATGTTAGTATTACATCACTTTAAAGTACCGAAAATGAATGTTTAGTAATAAGCAACAAATTGTTTTTTCAAGCTGTTAGAAACTTGAAGAACTATCAATAATGTAATAAAAATACTTTTCTCATTATTATATACAGAGTGTCGAATTGAACGTGTCACATTTAGATATAACTTTTAGATAAAAAAAAGGTCTCAGATGCATCAATTTCCGCTACATTTACAATTCAATTAGCCAAGTTTTTTTTACGAACACCTCCAACAGCGGTAATAACGAATGATCATCGACCATCCGTCGACGCAATAAATCGCAGAACTTCGATCGGCGATATTAAATCAGAAATTTCTTCCAGATTCCGCTCGCGAATAAAAGATACACGTCGTCGTAGTCCTCGATACATTCGATTCAATTCGATCAAATTACCGATATCCGAGCCCATGAATGGCTCGAGTGGCTTCGAGTTCGCGTGCTCTCCTCTGAATTGCTTCTGAAATAAAAACAAGAGAGGGAAAAAAAGAAGAAAAAGCCACTGTTCGTATGTATAATTAATCGTGCGAATTTTTGTCCCCGCGGCGGAAGTGTATTACAGAAATTAATTATTCATCGCGCGCTGATTGCGTTCCAACGCTTCGATCTACTTTCCCATCGACGAACTTTGAAACGATGTTAAGAGGGAAACTTGACAGAGGCGGGAGAAAAAAATGGGAAAAGAGGAGGAACGTGTTCGAGGATGGTACAGATTCTTTGAAGACGGTAACGAACGGCACTAAATACATATTTTTTCGCTCGTGTAATTAAAGCGCCGACCGGGGACAGGGCTCTCATTTGTACTGCGGAAATCGTTCGCTTAAAGATCAGTCTCTTCTGATCATGTCTCTCAAAATCATGATTTTCAGGATGATAAGAAAAAGATGTTGACAAAACAAAAAATTTCTTCGTTGATTGTAACTGGAGTAAAACACAAATTTATTTTCTATTTTCATCATTGTCGCCACTAAAAATTGCTATACCATTATTCACAATATTGTTTGCATTATTAAATATGTTGGTATCTAATCAATTACTACACGTTTAAGTATTGTATGACGTATCATATTAATTTCATATCCATAAAATGAAAAAAATCATATACGTACAACGGAATTATTCTAGGTCGGAAGAAATGTTTGATTTTCAAATTAAAATAGGTCCGAATGCAAAGCATTAAATATCAAGAATTAACTAATCAATTACTACACGTTTAAGTATTGTATGACGTATCATATTAATTTCATATCCATAAAATGAAAAAAATCATATACGTACAACGGAATTATTCTAGGTCGAAAGAAATGTTTAATTTTCAAGTTAAAATAGCTCCGAATGCAAAGCATTAAATATCAAGAATTAACTAATCAATTACTACACGTTTAAGTATTGTATGACGTATCATATCAATTCCATATCCATAAAATGAAAAAAATCATATATGTACAACGGAATTATTCTAGGTCGGAAGAAATGTTTGATTTTCAAGTTAAAATAGCTCCGACTGCAAAGCATTAAATATCAAGAATTAACTAATCAATTACTACACGTTTAAGTATTGTATGACGTAATATATCAATTTCATATCCATAAAATGAAAAAAATCATATATGTACAACGGAATTATTCTAGGTCGGAAGAAATGTTTGATTTTCAAGTTAAAATAGCTCCGACTGCAAAGCATTAAATATCAAGAATTAACTAATCAATTACTACACGGTTAAGTATTGTATGACGTATTATATTAATTTCATATCCATGAAATGAAAAAAATCATATATGTACAACGGAATTATTCTAGATCGGAAGAAATGTTTAATTTTCAAGTTAAAATAGCTCCGACTGCAAAGCATTAAATATCAAGAATTAACTAATCAATTATTACACGTTTAGGTATTGTATGATGTATTATATCAATTTCATATCCATAAAATGAAAAAAATCATATATGTACAACGGAATTATTCTAGGTCGGAAGAAATGTTTAATTTTCAAGTTAAAATAGGTCCGAATGCAAAGTATTAAATATCAAGAATTAACTAATCAATTACTACACGGTTAAGTATTGTATGACGTAATATATCAATTTCATATCCATAAAATGAAAAAAATTATATATGTACAACGGAATTATTCTAGGTCGGAAGAAATGTTTGATTTTCAAGTTAAAATAGGTCCGAATGCAAAGCATTAAATATCAAGAATTAACTAATCAATTACTACACGGTTAAGTATTGTATGACGTATTATATTAATTTCATATCCATGAAATGAAAAAAATCATATATGTACAACGGAATTATTCTAGGTCGGAAGAAATGTTTAATTTTCAAGTTAAAATAGCTCCGACTGCAAAGCATTAAATATCAAGAATTAACTAATCAATTATTACACGTTTAAGTATTGTATGATGTATTATATCAATTTCATATCCATAAAATGAAAAAAATCATATATGTACAACGGAATTATTCTAGGTCGGAAGAAATGTTTGATTTTCAAGTTAAAATAGCTCCGACTGCAAAGCATTAAATATCAAGAATTAACTAATCAATTACTACACGTTTAAGTATTGTATGACGTAATATATCAATTTCATATCCATAAAATGAAAAAAATTATATATGTACAACGGAATTATTCTAGGTCGGAAGAAATGTTTAATTTTCAAGTTAAAATATCTCCGACTGCAAAGGGTTAAATATCAAGAATTGTTAAAAAATCGACAATTTATTTTTTGGAGGTGATTTAAGAACAGGAAACGCATTGGCAGTGAAAATTGCGATAAAGGAAACGATATAGTGTTAACAACGGTAAGAGTTAATAAACGGCCGCGTGGAAATGCTGTCGTTAGCCAGCACAGATCCCGTTTGCAGACACAACAAGGCGAGTGTATAAGTAACTGCACGACTCGGCGAAATAACAAACCACGTTCGAATGCTCAAACTGAAGTGTGTAATAGACGTGACGCAGCCCGAGTCTCCGTAGCGTAGCGAGACTACTACGGCATCGTGGATCACTTGGGTGGCGGGATCGATCGCGGACTATCGATCCCCATCCTTGCGGGATCATTGTCTTTGCCCGGGAAACTCGACCGGTGGAAAGTGTTCTCGCCTCGAGTATTTTTCCCTCGCTACAACTCCCGACATATGGAAGCCACTTGATAGCGCTGCCGACATTGCTGAAGGATGCTGCTTCTGCCTCGATCTTCCGTAAGTAGATCGTCCGTGCCACCATTTCAGGCCCAATGAAACTAGCCGCGGGACCAGAATTTTTTTTTCAACACATGGACATCTCCCGACATTATTAACATTTAAGTAATTCTAAAAAAATCCACTGAAAGGAACGTAACACATACGCGATAAATTAAAGTTCTATACAAACACAATTAATAAAATGAAGCAGTTATAATTAGGAAAAAGGGCAAAAATTGTCCCCATTATTATTAACGTTAAGATGAAACAAATAGATCGGAGAAGCGAAAATTATGAAAATTCGCAGTGTACCGAGCGGAATGACGCGACGCCGAAGTAGAAAATCTTGTATCCACCGCGATTCATTTAGTTCACGAGCTCGCGTTTTTTCATAGGCAAAGAGCCGGGGGATAAAGTTGTTCCCTGAAATATTTCCCTATGAATTTCAATGAGTCGAGCTATGGGGTTAAAGTTCACCCTATCCGGGAAAACTTTTAAGAAGTTGAATCGATTATCGACCGCGGCTGAGAGAAGGCAGCGGGTCTTGCACGCTCTCGGCGATACATGATTTATTTTTGAATAAGTCGAAATCTGATTATAACATGCTTACAATGTTGTGGATCCTTTGTACATTAAATCTATCAAATATTGTTGTGAAAAAAGTAGGCCATTTTTTCTTAGATCTCAAAGCTCCCCCTTCTTATATCAAGACGTTACTGTACTATACTTACGAAAGCAACGAACAATTTTCTACACAATCTGCTAATAACGCTCGCCAAAAAATTTCGAAATGACAAAAGGTGCTAGAATAATACAGTAAAATAATTTCTTGCAAATCGGATCGCACAAATCATTATCGAAACAGGCAGCGGTTTAGCTATGTTAAGCCGAGATCAAGACGAAAGGAACATTGAGTAAGAAGATCAAAGCGAGGCGCAAGTATCAAATCGGATTAATTAGGGTCGAAACGAGGAGCAAATATCGGAATGATTACACGCGGCCACGCGCTGCCACGGGCAAACAATGGTTCCGAGGAGAAGACGCAGCGATCCGAGGGAAGTCGAATCGAAACGTTGCGAACTGGGCTAACGACCGCTAATTAGTGACCGTGTCAGTATCGTTGAACAATAGGACGCGATTCGTTGGTCGCAGAATCAAACGGGGGGAGGGGGGCCGCCTGCCGCGGCCTGTACAGAAGCGCGTCGGCGCAGAACGCGGAAACTGTTCGAACCACTGAAAAACGGGGAAAAAGCTGCAAAAAGCATGAAAACGCCCGGTCCACGGGGCCAGGAAATTGCGAAACGAACCGACCGTTAACGCGCGGCGCCTCGCCTGCGAAACATTCTCGAACGGGCACCGGAGATACCAATTTGTCCATCAAAAATGCGGGCCTTCGATCGCCACCCTCTCGAGAACACGTTGCTTTCATATTACTAGAGCAAATAGACATTTCTGTGCATTTACGGTCTGCGCTAAATTTTAACACTACGCCTACCGAGCCTTAAAAGTAACTGGTACATGTTCCCTTATAAAAATGACAAGATTGATTTTATTTAGACTTTGTGCACCTCCTATTGTAATACATACTCCACTAAAGATATCTATACAATCATTTCTTATGAAATTATTTCTATTATATCAGTAATCGTAAAATAATAAATCTGGAACCGGTCATTTTGACAGGTGATGATAGATTTAGTGTTAAATACAAGGAAACATTAGGCAGTTTCGAAGGAAAAATGTTTTTATGATTTTTATGAAAATTGCAACGTCTTAAAAGGTGACTAATGAATTATACTAGAGATGATGCAAAATAAAAATTCTATGCATCGATTGCCCCAAACTGGAGCCGCGTAGAAAATTTATTCTGTCTTTCACGATTTGTATAAGTTGGGAAGAATAATTGTTACACTAAAATTCTGTTCCGCAGTCGACCAGTCGAGGTATCATTCCGAAGTTGTGTCGGTTAGAGGACTAACGTCAAACCAGTCCAGGGATATCATGTAGAATCACGACAGCGTAGGAAGATCAGGCTAACATCGTCCCCAGGGGAATTATTCTAATCGCTGCGCAATCAGGACGGATCATCCGACTGATTAATAAGACGCGATAACGAGTAATTAAGCCGGTGACGGTAACCGATAGATGGTAGCGTAGAACGGAAAGAAAATTACGCTTCTAATGCGAGTATAATGAGGCGGTCGACGAACGGCCCGGCCCGGCTCGGCCTGGCCGGTTCGATAACGAATGGCTCGCAGCCAGCGAATGCAGAACAGCTGTTTCGCATACGGACAAGCTTAATTAACCGGTGGCGTTAATTCGTTGATACGTTGACAGCGGTTATCGAATAAGGATTAATCGTGCCTCGAATTATCGTTTCCGGGAACAATTCAGACTCTATCCCGGAAAATCTCGGATCGAAAAACAAATCCTCTCGAATTGAAATCATTCTAGTCTGATTCATGCGCCCGGCTCGATTTTTCAATAAATCCTGTTGGAGCCGTATATCAGCGAAATCAATCGATGACGTAGTGCAGCGCAGATTTTAAATAAATCCGACGTGCTTTTATTAATTCGATTTGAAAAACCTAATGGGATTATTCGGTAATATTTAACACTTTGTCACAGTCTCGAAAATCCTGTAAAATCGAAGTAATTGATTTAATGAAATAAAAATTCTTTTTCTTGCATTTTGCAGCTCCTAAACTAATTTTACACAATAATAATGATTCCATCACCCATGAAAAATTCATAGTGATTCCCTGTGATCTCACAGCGTTATTTATGTGGAGGACATTACGAACACTCCGCCGGCTACTAATTATGGAATAAATATTTCATTAGCCAGTGGCAGCGATGTTTTATGTACGGTCGATTGCGAAGATGATTAATCAGAAGACGCGAAATCTCCGAGGTCTCATTCAACTTTTCTTTTACGCTGGTATTCTCCAAAGCTGACGTCATTTGCATTTCCATTCCAGCTCGCATACATTTGAATAAATACCACCAGCACTTCCAGTGGATTTTTTAAAATATTAAATCGTTCAGTGGGACGGGTTTTTCGCGTAACAATTGTAACACATTATAACTCGATATTCTTCTATGTAATTCCTTGATATTTATTTCCATAAGTGACAGGAACCAAATAAATATACGAAATCATTCTGTTCGAGCTAATGGAATTACACGACAATTTAACACGACTTCAGGGACTATTTTGCTCGATCATACCACTCCACTCAATGTATTAAATTGAGGATTAATTTAGAGAATTAATCCCTCGACGTATTATATCGAGTCGGTGATGCGGAGTTCAAACAGAATCTGTTGAGAAAATTATCTCTTTTCTGTCGATATTTAAGCATCGAAGTAAATATAGACATACAATAAACATGAGTTTGCTTCATTTTATCTTCAGTGTTCTCGAAAATGCTATACATTCAAACAAAAACTTTGAAACATTTTTTCGTGACTGAAACCAGTATAGATTTAAAGATGTAAGAGAATCAATAGAAAATTCAGTTCGGAAAATCTCGAACGAAACTTCTGATACAGTGGCCAGTCGCAGCGAATAAAAATGATGGACCGCACTCGATAAAAATTGCACCGTGTCGCTGCCAGATGGAAACACGTAGCAGAAAATCTTCGGGTCGGCCGACACGTGAGGGATTGGAAAGTTTATTCAGCTACACGTCGGAGAGGAAGCCTGATTCCGTTCCAAGGACGATACTCCCTAGGGCCAATGAAAGACAGTCACGAACCCCTTCAACGGAAATAACATTTCCAGAGTGCGGAGGCTTTTATGATCGTCTTTTTTCTCCGATGGATTTCGCGCGATGACGACAACGAAAAAAAAATATAGATCGACGACCGTTCCTTTCGAGGAGGATGCGCTCATTATCGGAGGACACTTCAGTTTCGGGACGATCGATGCATTCTGCTTTTCTCCCCTTTCTTCCGAGACTCTCCATTCTTCCGATCGGAGACACAAGAATACTTCCGGGCACCATTTGTCTTCGTTCCCCTGGATCAGAAGTTTTCCTGCTCGACGTTGGTCACTTCGACCCACTCATGTCGAGCCGAGTTGTCTTTGAAAATCTGAGCACCCTCGAGTCGTCGAAATTTTTGCTCGTCTTTGTCACTGAGCCGTAGCTGCTTTCACAGAGACCCTTTCCAAATTGTCGTAGCTTTTTGATGCTTGAACTTGTCGAGCACTAGACTCGACTGATGTACATCGCTTTGTAGGAATGGCAAAATTATATTTATCCAGATGTTGGACTGTTCTTGTTGCAATATGAACTTTGGTCAACAATTCCAAGAAAATATTTTACATTCTTAGTTTCAGTAATAGACTCGATAGATAAATTAATACTAACGACGGAAAGAGGATTGTTGCTGCGCGGCAGAGTGTTAAAGATTGATCTTATCCGGCCGATAACGATCTGTTTCAGGAACGGCTGTCCTTCGGGAAAGCTTTATATTTGGAGAAGTAACGGAGAGGTCAAGTTACATTATTAAGTATAATGCACTCTGCGCTCCACTTTCTCCCTTATTTTTATCACTTTCCATAAAGTTATTATTAATACCACCTAAGTGAGTAATGTCGAGAACCTTGAACGCCTGTTGCGCGCACTAAATACTTCCCACTAATCGATTCCTATCAGTTCGGGGTGAACAGAATAGCCGAAGCAATATTTCTATTATTTATACATACGGAAATAATTAAATTCCGCGTTGAAAAGGACGGGCACTCCTATTAACATTTATTGATCCAGCTCGCGGGCGGGGAAGGGGGCGAGGACTCTTGCGCACTTTTCTGCTCGGTGGACTTCAAGACTACTCTCTGTCAAAATGGTTTTGTTTTCGACGTCCTCCCTTCTTTTGGCTCAATTTCAAACCTCCATACATCTTCGGCTTTCGATTTATTCGATGGTTCTCGGGGTTAACATCGTTTCCACGGAGACTAGAATATTACTGGACGGAAGACGGAATTATGGAGAATGTTCACCAAAATTTATTGCTGAATTGCTTAGCTGAAACTCGCTCACCCTTCAGCTATCGATTGATTAAACTTTCCTCGTGGGCGTGCAACTTTCGCACAAAGAACAATATTACTTACCGAGGGGACATAATTATTTTCGCAATTTATCGAAATTTAGTTTAAAAAAGAAATTATTCAATCCAAAATTCCATATTTCTCAGGCAAACAACGCTTTCCTATGAAACAGAATATATTACTACTAGAAAGCAAATGAAGTTGTTTAGAAAATTTACAGTTTTGAATCAACGAAAAATTTCTTTCAATTGTTCAGAATCGATTTCCTCGTTTAGCAGAATGTAATCGTTCCAACACTCCCAACACTTAATGACTAACAACTCTCTGTTCCTTATCTAGGCCTTATCAGTGCCTAGGAATCCTCGATCAATACTTCACTAGCTGGTTGTTATCCATTAAATGACACGATGGTAGATAACAACAGATCGTGTTTAAAAGGTGCTAGGTTACCGTTTCCACTATTCACAAAACGGCGTCCTGGGACAGTGATTTTTCTAATGAAACCGGAATGTGACTTGACACATGTTTTACGATCTTGGGCAAGCTCCAGAAGCTCGTCTTCAAACTGCGAACAAAATCTTTCTGAAGTATGAAAGATGTCTGCTTCGCACTCGTGTTTTATGCTCTACAATTCCAGACAGGAATTTGTAAAATTCATATCTCGTTCTGGCACTGCAACATACCTTTTACACCGTCCAAAAAAGCGCAATATTCACTTTTTTAGTGCTGAACGGCCAAGACAAAAAAAACGAGGATCACCGTCAGAATAAAAAGGACAGCACCTCCTTTCAGTAGGATGGTTAATTTCGCCCTGAAACCATTAACGACCAAGAAAGGAGAATGAGGGTTAACGCTCTCGTTAGCTTCTAGCAGACAATTCAATTTGGTAGCTGTAGACATATACTCAGACACTTAACTCTTATGTCAATAACGGGGTGTACCCTTTCAATCTTATTTTCTAACTTCTTTAATATTTATGAAAGTGGTCTAAGTCATATACATATTTCTTGTTCCGAGACATTTAAAGGAAAAGGATATTAACACTAAATGAATTCCATATAATGTTGAAATAACAAGTACTATCTTTCAGTTTAAAATAATGTGATGTGAAATAACTGATAAACTCATTTCTTTTGAAATTTTGACCACTTTCATAATTATGATCACAAATAGCAAAATTATAGTAGATCTATGATCTCCGTGCCACCGGTACATTTATGAAAGTCCGCTAAATAAACCATCTATCCCTTGGAAGAAGGGCATTATCTCCGCTAGGGTAGCTAACATCGTAATTTTCGTCCACCCAGAATCCCTTTTTGCATCACGCAGCTGTATCCTCGAGCATTTCGAGTGTCCGATCTGTAGAGGCGCTTGATCCGAGTGCTCGTTAGCGCGAAGAAGTTTTGCCGCGCCGATCTGAGAATGACGACGAGATAGCCGATCGTACCGATGTTAATCAGCGTAAGGGTAACACTCATTAGGGTCTCTCGGCGGCTGAGCAGAAAGGGGTGGAAGGATCGATGACTCCATTCCTAGGCGTCGTAACGTGCTGGTTTGTTCGCGACCGGATTGTGATGTATCTGTGACGGGATTGGTCTTAGGGTACCCGATGGGGGCTGGTGACTTTGACAGTGGCACTTAGCACGCGTGTCAAGTGGCCCGGGCGTGTCCGGGAATAGGGGATGGTAACTGCGAAAACTGGAGCACGAGGAAGGAAAAGAACTGGAGGAAAGCTGCCGGTTAGGGAACCAGCCTCGACTTTTGTCTCCGTTTTGCCCACCACCGTACCCGGTGTCTCCCGTTCGCATACCGCCATTATGCCGACTTCCTTCAGGCCGTCGCGCGTCGGCGAGATAAAGGCTCGTCGAAGCGGCGAGGTCAATTTCTGCGACCGTCCCATTGTCTCCAGGAAGCTTTTCAACGGCGGAATCTATCCAGAAGCCAGCCATGGGAGTAGCTCCGGGGAAACGGCGCGGCGCGGCGGTTCCGAGACGGTTCTACAGGTCTCCCCGCTTCCCCAGGCCCTCGCAAAGGCAGCCTATGGAGTCCTACGGAGTCCTACAGATTCCCCGAGCCAGGACCCGGTCTAAAAGTTCTCGCTACAGGCGCCGGGGAAAGTCGAGAAAGAGGCACAGAGACTCTTTATGTGTCGCGAGGCGAGTTTGTTGCTTTGTCGGTGAACAAAAGGCCACGCTGCTTGCCGCGTTTTAGAATATTCTAATTTTAGACGCGGCCGTGCAAAGCACTGTTTTCGTTGTCGACTCCCACGCCCGACCACCAGACAATGCTGATGCAGACTGAATGCCTCAGGCATCGATCTCCTCCATCCCGCGACACAACGCCTCCTTTCACGCTTGCGAAACGGAACGTGCTTTCGGGGATGGAGATGCCGAGGCGACGAGATTGGATGGTACACTCACTGCACAGGTGGGCAAACTACGATTTTTACGTGGTACAATTTTTAGAACCTGTCATTCAAACCGATCTCAGACGTGTTCACCCTGCACAACGCTCTGGAATTTTTCTTGTTCTTGCTCTGACACTCGTTCGTAACCAAAGAATTTCTTTATTGGAATATACATATTTTTCAAATCACTTTTCGAGCGGCATGATAACCAGCATTATTTTGTATTTTGTTTTTACTCTATTTTTTGCATTAGGTTCCACAACAATGTTCTATGAGCGACACACTTTGTTGCCACTATCTCGTAGGATTTGATTAACAATGTTTGTCAACCGATTCCCGCGCCCTTTCTTCTCGGCTTTTGTGTCCACTCTCTGTGTACGCTCCGTTCTTTATTTTCTCCGGTCTAAGTTTGATAATGAGTTCGGGGGAGAGTCGGTCTAATTACGAGAGGAGACTCGAGTTAGCCTGATTCTTTTATTTTCGTAGAGACCCAGCTCCGAACGAGGAACACACTTTCCCGTTCTTTGATACAGTTCGCCGGCGTTACATCATTTGGAAATTTGCTGCGCGAACTCTGGCTTAGGTCCAATCCTAGTTCCCGACTACCCGAAAAGGAATTCCAGGTCGACGGACTGACGAAGGTGTTAATGGTCTTCCAATTTTGTATTTGAAATGCCAGGCATGCGATTTGCCAATTATTAGGTTCCCGCTCTTAACCCATTTCGCGTGACACCGTTTTTCCAAACTCTTTATCGTTAGCGCAACGTGTAAACCTTAGAGGTCTGATAATCACGAGAATGTTAAAACCGCCGGTTCTTCTTCTTGTTGTATTCTTACTCAATTCAAAATTAATGGTTTTGTCGATGAATTTAATATTGAAGAGTTTACCGAAAGTCTCTGTGAATGGAACAAAAATGCAGTAGAAATGGAATTATTCAATGCTTTTACTAAAATCCGTCGCATTGGCATTTCTACCGTCGTTGTGCGCTGAAGAATCAAAAATGTACCATTGCTGTAGAAAATGAAGGCAATCTCGGCAGCAGAATCTTAAATTCGTGCTAGAACTTCTGCGTTTTCATAAAACGGATAAGACAAGCGAAACACCGGGTACATTCTTCAGCCGTTCGGTCCGAATTGTGATCGGCCGACAAACGCCGAGCGTCTTTTGTCTTCGGATCTGAAAAGACTGTGGACTCCAAAGACGAAGAGAGAAAAGAGGAACGAACAAAGATCGGACCTCAATCTCTCGTTGGTTCTTTCTTTTTCTTCCATGGTGCTCATTGACTGGCTCGCGCGTGTCCGGCTTCATATTTCATCGCCCCGTTTGCTCCTCGCTGTTACCGCTTTTACAGCTTCCGTTTTAGAGTGGCGTTCCACGATTTCTTCCGCTCGTGGACCTTTGTTGCTGACACGTGGCTGCGTTTACTGACGATACGGATCCGAGGAGAGCTTTTTTCACTCCGGCATTGTCCGAGAACGGGAGAAGAGAGAAAGAGAGATCGGGAGTACGTAGAAGACTTGAAACCCTGCCTCCACGTTGATGGAGAATTTAATAGTTAAACACAGACCAAAGAAACCGTGTGGAAACGTTGCGAAAAAGCTCGATAAAGCCTCCTCTCTGGAAAATCGCTTCTACTACGCCGGACGAATTATAAATGCGATGCTCGTAATCGGTAAACAAGTAATCCTGCTTCAATGAATCAGCGGAACGTTTAAAGCTGCGTTCGAGGGGAGCGAATGCAAGGAAACGGGCGTTTAAATCGTTTATACAGTGACTCCCACTAATATTCGGACACTCTTAAAAAGACGATAACTTTTTTAATATTGTACTATACGATTTGAACTTGTTTTGGGAAGCTAGAACAATTTAGTTTGCTACAGGATGTGAAAAAGAATTTTTTCAAAAATTGCAACTGATCGGAATTGTAGAAAAAACTCTAAAAGTTGCTTTTTACAACTTCTTTATGTGGGCATATATTGAAAGTTTTAAAAATACGTTTTGTAGATCTGTGTCAATTATATGCACTGTGAAAATTTCATCGAAATCGGTTGATGCGGAGAAAATCGTAAAAATCTGCAATTTTTACCATCTTTAAACGTTTGCAGCTCATTGCAACGTCGACCGATTTCGACGAAATTTTCAGAATATGTTTAATTGACACAGATCTATGAAACGTATTTTTTAAATTTTCAATATATACCCACATAAAAAAGTTGTAAGACGCAACTTTTAGTATTTTTTCTACAATTCCGATCAATTGCAATTTTTGAAAAAATTCTTTTTCACATCCTGTAGCAAACTAATTGCTCTAGCTTTCAAAAAAAGTTCAAATCGTATAGTACAATATTAAAAAAGTTGTCGTCTTTTTAAGAGTGTCCGAATATTAATGGGAGTCACTGTATGCTCTAGAGGTCTGGAGAACGATTAAATTATTTTTTTCTATTTTTTCTCGGGCTTTTTGAGAATCGGGAATTATTGGAAGGTCTTGCAAAATATTTAATCATTTTTCTTGATGCTAAAGTAATTCACTAAAATATTAAACCAAGCTTATAATATACCGGTGAAAACTTGATTAATTGAAATCCATTATTTGACGCCGATTGACATATTTAGGAATAAGTATGACTAATAATTTCATAAACTGAAGATATTACAGTTATAATATACTATTATATGAATAAATTTATCTACTAAAAGTATTATTAAGTAGTTTAAGTTAGTGTATAAATGATTTTATCCATTAAAAATATTCTCGACTGGTATAAATTGCTAATTAAACTATTTGGACAACATATAAAATTCATCTTCACATTCGCTGTTTTTTCAGCTCACAACCAAAGTCCAGAACGTATGGATTCCTCTCCGGTTCTAAAGTATTCAACATATTTTACGCGAATACGTATTTACATAAATATCCGCACTCTAATCATTACCGCATTGCCGTAGTTCAAAGAGTCATACCAATTAAGCCTTTCGTGACTAGAGGCCAGCACATATGCCTTGAGTACTCGCACTCTGTATACGACACGAAATCACATTCTTTTTTAGCGCCGCACCGTAATAGCCGGTGCTCTTTGTAGCGTGTTTTCATTTTGCTGCTACCTTGTATTTTTGCATAATTTTTCCATTCAAGATAATGGCACGCGGCAGCCCGGCTGCATAAATTCTGTCTTATTTGAACGATATTTTTGCGAAATAACACAATATTTTATTCCCGCCGCATCAAAATTACTCAAAATCTGTTGTGACGTTATTACTCCAAAATGGTGTAAAAAATTTTGGTGTAATTCCAAGAAAAAAAAATACCGCCCAAACAGGGACTCGAACCCTGGACCCTCAGATTAAAAGTCTGATGCTCTACCGACTGAGCTATTCGGGCGAATGGAGTATCATTGATCCAACCAGCACTTCAAGCAGACTCGGACAGACATTTGTAAAATCGCAATAATCTTAGTTTAAACAATTCGAAAAAAATTCGGAGCGTTTAAAAACACTGTTATATTATTTTCGACCTATTAATATTATTCAAGAAGGGTGAAGAAACTCTTAAGTCAATCTTACTCCAAATTTCTCTAACATGTAAAATCTTTCATAATTAATATATTCCAAAATAATTCGTTCAGTAATCACCTTTATGATTTCCACCAAATATTTTCTAGGGGTGATATAATTAAGAAAATCACAGAAGAAGGACAAAATTCCCAAATTACGAGTAAACCTGTTAATATTATTCAAGAAGTGACGAAACTTTTAATTGGCTCCTGTTTCTTGTAACAGTTGCAGAGAATTTTTATTTTGCAATAAGACGGATTAATATCTCATTCATTCTTACTCCATATTTCCCTAACATGTCTAGAGTGCTATCTTTCATAATTAATATTCCAAATATTAATACTCCAAAATAATTCGTTCAGTAATTACCTTTGTGATTTCCACCAAATATTTTTCAGGCGTGATATAATTAAGAGAATCACAGAAGAAGAACAAAATTCCCAAATTACGAGTAAACCTGTTAATATTATTCAAGAAGTGACGAAACTTTTAATTGGCTCCTGTTTCTTGTAACAGATGCAGAAAATTTTTATTTTGAAATAAGACGGATTAATATCTCATTCATTCTTACTCCATATTTCCATAACATGTCTAGAGTGCTATCTTTCATAATTAATATACTCCAAAATAATTCGTTCAGCAATCACCTTCACGATTTCCACCGAATATTTTCTAGGGGTGGTATAATTAAAAGAATCCCAGAAGGAGGACAAAATTCTCAAATTACGAGTAAGCAAGGCTATCCCAATGACTACGGTTCTTTCGCGAAAAATCTGCGCGGAACGGGCGCAGGCGTGCAGCGATGCATCAGGAAATTAAAACTTAGCCATCGCGGCAAAATGGAATTGTTTCGATGCCAGGGAGCCCAGGCGCCGTGCCGGTGAGTAACGGCGCAATATTGTTTCTTCAGGGGAGAATTTCCGACGAGGAATGCCCACAGCATCCCGGGTCTTATCTTCTAATTCACGTTCCGCGTTTCCCAACGTGCAATATTTCATCGGCCGTTCTACATATTACACTCCGCTTCTGGCCTTTCATTTCCCGCGTCTTGCTTTCCCAAGAAAACACCCACGACAATCGTGCCGGGACACTTAAACACCTTAACCACTTGCGGTATAGTTGTTCTGTTGCGAAACCACCGAGACTTGGCTCTTTAAACGAAATTCCGATCATTTGCTGGCCGCCTTTTTTCACAGAATCTACATTTTCGGGCTAAAGAATTATTAATTTTTATCATTTTTACCCGTCGATCATTCCCCAATTTAACAGAGTATTTACTGATTTTTAAATAGTTCCAAGAAGTATTTGAACGCTACACACCTGATTTTCGAAAAATGTATTTAAACTGTGATGATTTTGTAGAAAAATGATGATACGATAATAAATTTGGACCGATTTCAAAACTTCATAATCCGTCATTAATTTTATTTAAGATTTTTTGAGGTTACATTCTTTTTAGACACGATTAACAAAGGGTTAAAGCAAAGTTCACACCACGAGAGGAATCGCGGAGAACGGCAAAGCTGAAGCGTAGACTCCCGACGCGTTCAATCGAACTTTCCCTGTTATCGACGGGCGAAAGTTCCATCTTTCGCTCGACGTCACCAGCAGGGAACTGACGCAAGTTTCCGGAAGATATTCTGTAAGTTCCGGAACCCTCTGACGTCTTCCCTGAAAAGAGGGCTGCGAGCAATCTGGGGCTGAATGGATGTACACTCAAAATTGATATACGGGGCTTGGTACGAAGTTCGAAAGTATTCGGCCTTTCGCTTCTCTCGTAACGAAAAAGGGCTTTCCAGTTATCCTGTTAACTAACACGAAAGCAACTCCCTCGTACGCTCTTTTAGAAAATTGTTCTACTTACTATACTATACATGCATTGCTTTGTAAAAATTACAAGATTAACCTCTTGCCTTACAATATCGAGGAGGCTCGTGATGAAGATTCTGAACAGAGTTATAAATATATCTGAAATATGTATGCTATTAATTTCCTTTAAATCGAAATAAAATTCTATGTTGGTTTTATTAATGTACAGCTATTGGGGAACATAGGCGTACAATAGATATAGTTTCTCTCTGTTTAGGAAATTAAGAATTACAAAAAAGTTTTAATCACTGAAATCGTAAAATAAATCGTAAGGCAAGGGGTTAACACAGGATGTCCGAAAAATCTTTCCTTGAAGGGGCTGCTTTCTAAGGTCATTTCAAGTAACTTTTCCTTTGGAAAAATGTCCTCCGCGGCTTCGTTCAGGAATTATTAATGAAAAACACGAACCAATCGGAGCACAGGTCCCACTAAGCGTGGTATTGGCGTTGGCAATGACATACACCTCTGGCAAGGAAGTACAACATTTTTTGGGACATCAGAAATTGATCCCATCATTTCCTATGAAAGAGTTTAGTGTCCCTCCTAGCGCAGGGTGTTAAACGATCAGGTTACATCTTGATAGATATAGCAGTTACCGTTTTGCAAAAGGAGAAAGATCGGTTGTTTAAAAAGGGCCAGAGGGTTCTCTGAAGGATGCAGTTGTATCGGTGACGAATGATTTTTCGGTGTTCGATCGGGGGCCGGCAGCGTCGAGACTATTCATTATCAGTCTCGCTTATAAAACAGGGAGACGGATCCGTCGTTGGCCTAAATACCGGCAGGGCTTGACGTTAATTTAACGGCAAGGGAGTGGCGCGGCGACGGAGCTTACGGGTGGCAGGTGGGAGTTTCAATATGTTGAACGAGCGAGGATCCTGCAGCATCGGGCTCGCTTCAACAAAACGCGGTCCTCTCTCGGCTCCAGCGATGGCGCAAGGTCTTCCGCTTCGAGATTAAACCAGCGCGAACCCCCGGGAAATGTTCCATTGATATCCACGGAATGACACGGAAAATTGCTCGTAAATGAGAACCACGGATCACGGTCCTCGTAAATATAGGAATCCTTTGGAAGCCACTCGATCATCTCGCGCGCGCTTTCAACGTTACTCAGTTTCCTGCCTCGAGACCTGCTCGTCCTTGCGCCGCGCTGCGGAAATCATTCTTTCTCATGACTCCGAACCGTCTCCTCATCTTCAAATATAACTTTCCTAATATCTTAACGGTATTGTTCGGAATTCCGTGCCTGGATTAGTACTTATTCTCGTGTCCGAGAACATCCTTTTATATCCAGTACTTGTATTAGGTTGTCCCGAAAGTTTGCTTCGATTCCAACTACATACTGCACTCATTGCAAAGTTATTTTGCTTAAAGAAAATAGTATTTTAAATAAAATATTTTACTTGTTGCGTCGTTAAAATAAAAATATTCTTAAAATAAAATAATATTCTCAGAAATTACTGTATCCAATAAAATATTTTATTTTCAAAAATTACTGCATCAAATTATTTAATTTATTTTTGAAGTTGTACGCATACTTTAAGATAAATAGGATTATTTACGATTTACTATTTAACTCTGAATTCAAACTGGTTTTTCTATTCGATCTTCATATCCAGCAATCTAATGCAAAGTACATTATTACCAGTCGAGGAAGACTAAATCTTTTATGTCTGTCGAATAAATTTTACCTGTTCAACTTTAAGAGATCGAGAAACTGTAAAAGCACTTCGCTGAAGCTAAAGTTGAAAATAAACTAAACCGGTGGTAAACTGTACTGTAATCTCGCGTCGTATAATTCTGTCAAGGCTTTTAGAGGCTATAACTACCACGGAGTGCCGCAGCCGACTGATTTACCGCAGTCATCGCTGATCCCCGACGATCATCGGCATGACGGCCTTCCTTATTCTAGGAAATTAACCATCGCCGTTAGATAGGTCCGCGGACGCGAGACCATTCTAGGGTTTCACGATCGTTCTCAATCCAGCTTTGATCTATACGGAACGCGCAAACTATTCCGTCGTGCGTAAAATAAGGTCGCGCCATCTGTATCCCTCAGGACACGAAGACCGCGTACCTATCTCCTTCTCATGAAAAATCACTCTCTTCAAACGAGAAATGGCGGAGCGACAGGTTCGCGAAAGGTCAATCTTTAATCCTAAAAAATCCGGGCGCTGGGAATATTTTTATTAAACTCGAAACACCTTATCTTTCATTTTTATAACAATCTCCACAGTTAAATCTGGTATCTTATAAAACATATCGTTATCATACAGAATGCAGCAAAAATGAAGTCCGTATAGGTAGAATTTTTTATTTTAAATATTTTAGTATATTTTACCAGCCAAGCATATTTTATAAGTTTAAACATGTTCTAAATGTTAAGAGAATACGTCATGCACATACTATCTTGTCATATTAAATCTTGCGTTTCATTAATGTAATTACCAGCCTGCGGAATTTTACTAATTTAAAGCATCCGCGAGTCTTTAAAATACTTGAATATGCATACATATGTATTAAGAGCAATTAGTAGAATACTACTCTCATTTCCACCAGAGAAGAAACCTTATAGCGAACAAAAGAAATTTTTGCATCGTTCTAACTGAAGTCGAAGTGTTATTACTAAGCTGCGGATTTTATGCGTTTATTAATATATATTAAACTACGAATTAAAATAATTTAAGAATGTTTTACATTATTCACGACTTTAAAAATGTTAGTTTATAGTCGCGAGAATTGCTTGCCAGCACCTTAAAAAAATTGGACGATAATTACAGGAAAAACTGATCCGTAAGAAGACGCGGCTTTCGAGACCTTGTTTGTATGCAGTAATAAAATGACACGTTTGTCGTTAGTGAGTCGAGGAACGAGACAATCGCAGCAGCCAGACGGTGTTCCGGCTCGCGTTTTAATTACTGTCCCGCGCGTCGCTGCGGGAGATTGTCTCTGAGTTTAATTAGCGGCGACGCATTCGGGGCAACAATCGATATTTTTAATACCCCATCTTTTCGGCTCGGTTCGTTGTAAATAATGACGATCCTGTTCGCAAGTAGGTCATCAGCAGCGTGTCATTCGCCGTTAGGCAGAGGCGAAACCGAAATCTGCCTTTTCTGCCTCGTTTAATGTTAAAAGCGTAACTTTCGCGTTGCTTTTTGCTCCCGTTTAGGAAGCGGCTTCAGTCGAGCGAATTTTCAGCCACCGCGTTAAGGAAAATTGGACGGGCTATATGAAACGGCCGGAGTAAAATTCAATGGAACACAAAAGAATATTAACTTAATGAGAAAGTTAATACGAGCCGTGAAATTTTAATTTCAAATTTAACTCCTCGTTCCTCGCGAGTCAGTTCTTCGGGAGCGTCATTTGCATTTCTCGCGAGCCGAACCGAGGGTGACATGTTTAAGTCAATTTCCTGAAGTGTCTACCAAATGGTATCAAAACATGTTGCAAGTAAAAGTCGTATGTTTTAAAGTCGTTGCACACGAAGTTCTCCTGTGACATCAAAAAACGTAAAGTTCTGTAGTTTAAGGTCGCTACGCACGAAGGTCAACTGCGTGTAACAATTTTTAGAAGCCTTCGAGAGAATAAAATATCAGCTCGTCACTTTTCGTCAAATTAAACACAAACCTGGGAATTTACTGTACACACGTAATTTATATGCTGCCGCCAATTTTAATATAAATCTAAAAACGGACATTTCCCGCTGTAATACGTGACATTATCCCGGATCACGTGCGACCCTCTTCAGCGAAGGCATGAAATAGAGAAACACGTTCCAGCATAAGGAACTCAGAGTCGTCGTTGAATCGCATTTGCGGCGTTAAAATTCCAGCGCGGGAAATATATGTATGGGAGAAGCATTTCATTGGATCCCCGTTGTAGAAGATGAAAACCACGAAGAACGAGAAGAAGAAGAGGAGGAGGAGGAGGAGGAGGAAGAAGAAATAGAAGACGAGGAAGAGCTTTCCTCAAACACTTCCTCTGATTGCCAGTGAATCAGATACGAGGAGGAAAGCCACTCGAAATGCTAAAATTCCATCGATCCGCGAGGTCGGGTTAGGTCCATTTTCCCCGGCTAGCCGCATTTACATGCGCACGGAGATCTAACCGGGCAAGATGTATGACGAGGAAATCCGCTCGTGATAATCCGCTCGTAGCTGGACCTAACGTCGGATCGAATCCCGAACGGATATATCCCGAAGCCGAGAGTTTTTCCGAACATCGGGCACGCGAAATATCTCGGGGAGCAGCGAGCATAATCGTCTTGAGCCAGCTGACCCGGGTAAACATCAGGATTTTCGACGTTTCGCTGACCTCGAGGCGAAATTCTCCCGCAGGTAGCTACCACTGTGCCGCGGCTGATCGAGAATTATGGGGGCGAAACCGGAGGATGGAAAGCGGAAATGAATTGCTTGACAAGAAGCAAGCTCCAACGACTGAAACATTTCTGGACCGCCGCTGCTCGGAGGAAAATGTGCTTAAAAGGTAAGCTTTGCAGAACCGCATGGAAGGTGCAAGTATTTGAAATTATGGAACCGAATAGATTGTAAAATGTTAGAGGGTGAGTTGTATTGTTGCTATATTTACCCTGCCACATTCTGTGGATATTCTTCAACCCTTTTACATTTTCATTTCTTTAATACGATTATAAGAGTGTAATTGATCTTTGCGAAGACGTGATTTTACCTACTCAAGAACGATTTTATGTTTACCTTTCGGCATTAGCCAGGACTAACTGGAACCGCCAGCATCAATTAGAATCAGCCAGAACTAAACAGAAACCGCCCAGAACTAATTACAATCACCCGGAGCTAATTGGAACGAGCCAGAACTAAATAGAATCACCCAGAACTAACTAGATCCAAATAGAACCAACCGGAACCAAATAGATCCAGCCAGAGCTAATCAGATTCAGCCAAAGACAAGAAGATCTAATCAGTCCTATCGAAATTCGATCCTTTCCGTTCCTGCAGCAGTAACTAACAATCAAACAAAAATAAAACAGCCAGTAAGACTGTCATGATAGAATCACAGAATCATGTCGACACAGTTCCCGGCACACGCGCTCATAGAAAGAGAACGCTTCGCATCAGTGAAACAGAATTAGAAGAGCACTCGAACCGTTCGAAGCTCGAACCGTAAACGATTTTCAATGGGATCAGGATCCCTCACGATCAGAAATACCAGCAGATAGCCATCGAAACGATCGTATTTTCGAGGTCCAAGCTCGACAATCATTTCGCGAGGAGCTCAGCCAGGTGCAGGGCCAATATCGGTCGTTTATCAGAGGATTTTCCGAAAGGATCCCCTAAACGCGGCTCGTCTCCGCTGCTCCCTTTCTCTCTCCGTTCCTTATCTTCATTACTTCCGTCGAGGTAGCCGCGGTAAAAGGGGTACGAACAAGATTTGCGGCGATGGAAAGCAGGCCAGCCGGTGTAAAAGAGGAGGGCGAAGGTGGTGCGGAGGTGAAAAGGACATCTAATGCGGGCTTTTCCCCGGGGTCGAGGACGAGAACGCCAGGATTGAAGGACGCCGGTGTTTCCTTCTCGGTCGGTAGCTTTTACCCTAAACCTTATTCTGTCTTTTCTCTCTCGGCCTCTCATCCTATCCACCGGCTTTTCTCTATACTGTCTGTTATCGTCGAGTCGGTCTTCTCTTCAGGACTCTGTGTCTAATTCTTTGCAACGTCGGCAAACAATCCACCGTCGTCACGGATTGTTTCGCTGCGAAGTACCAAGAGCTCGCGTTCTGCGCGATTTTTCAACGCTCGGAGCTTGTTACCCCGGCGAACCGGTCCTCTGAACAGACTCGAGTGCACCTTCCAGCCTGCTGATTCTCTGTAACGGTTCTGCACACCTTTGGGCCACAATGCTCCACGGTCCCGTGCTAATCGTTTACCTCTGTTAGCGCTCTCGCAGCTGGCAACGCAATTATTGCGCGACTTAGCAGTACTCCGAACGGTCCACTATTAATTATAGGATAATTTTGTTTACACATTTGCGGAAAATTAACCTGCCCGCAGACTCGCATCAGCGATGTAGAAATCGGACCTTCTACTTTGAACCGTTTCAAGTGGTCCCATACTGTTAGGACATCCTATACATATCAATAAGCTTCTTCAACATCCTTAGTACCTAAAGGAGCATACTTGATGCATCCAAATGGCAAAGATATCTGCGAAATGTTTTTAAAGGAGCAGCAAGGCCCACGAGCATTTATCCGAGCACTCGCAGAACGAATTGTTTTCGGTCCAATTTGACGAACTAGCGCAATCGTCGGAACGAACAGGGAATTCCTCCAGAGAGAATTATTTAGTCGCAACGAGTGTCCTCTAAAATTCGCCGGAGAAAAGAAAACGGAAGGAATAACGCGAGCTCATCGTTGGCATTCCAGCCAGCGGGAACTTCTACCGAAATTGAATCGCATAATGAAGACGAACAGACATCGTAGACAACGTGAACTGGGAACGAAGGGAATACTTGTTTCCCCGACGATTCAATTTCCAAGTTCTCTACGCATGGCGAGCTCCTCGGCGTGCTCCAAAAGCGACAACTTTCTCCAATCATAAGTCGTGAAAGTCTAAACTCGCTGGCAACATCTATGCCGGGCCTGACGGATCAAGGGGTTAAGACTCTTGGAAAAAAAAGAAATTACGATTTTCGACGTGAGCATGCACGGAGATCGTAGAAAGTTCGGCTGCGACAGAAACGGGGACGACGCGTTCACGAACGGTCTCTCAATTTTCTATGAGGTTAGAAAATTTTTCGATTTGATCGCACTTTCACTTTAAAAATGACAAGGCTCTTTATTTATCAGGTCGTTAAGTGTGAAACTTGACAATAAAACACAAATTTCAAACACATTTGTCAAGTTTCATACTTAACGACCTAATATATAAATTTTGTACAATTTTTATGAGAATATGTGTTTGGATAAAGAAATATGTCGAATCAATTAACATGTAAGCACCTTCATAATTTCAATAACTGTAAGATGAAAAATATAAAACCAGTCATTTGACCGGCAGTGGTAGGTTTAGTGTTAAGGTCGTTGCACATGAAGATCAACTTTGCTTTCTACAATTAAATTATAAACGTTTCCATTAAGTGTAATGCCGTTTACAATATTCTGCAAAAGGGTACTAAAAGCTAGCTAAATGCATCATCCTGTTTCGTGATCTCTAGTGATGCTCATTGCTGAAAAAGCCCGCGGCTAAATTGCCGCTCGCGATATTCGTCGTTGGCAGAGTTTCCCCACTCGAGATAAGGTCCCTTCTTCTGCTTATCGATTTTCTATTAGCCGATATTATCGCTGGATATTAGATGTTGTCGGATCGTTGCTCGGGCAATATGCGATACCGTCGCGAGAAGAAAACTGGAGTAACAGCTTTCTTGCAGATAAGATCTGACAGACCTGGCCGCGATCTCCGAGAATCCCTCAAACTTCGTTGCGAAGTCGCCCAGCAAAATACCGAACGCTGTTACACACGACTATAGTGAAATCTTTGCGTAATGGATTCGTGGGAAGTTTTTCCCGCCGCTGCGCCGAGCCGAGAAAACTTTTACTTGGTCTGGCCGCTTTCGATCTATCGCGTCCCACTGCGATATTTACAACGTCCTCGATCCTCGGAAACTCGACGAATAAACGTGATTGAAATCCTGCTATATTTGAATCATTTCGAACAAGGAAACTTTTACTTCGCAACAGAAAAATGTAGGAAAGTTGAATGTTTTTAAAAATATCCTGTATTAAACTCATTTTTCTATAAACACGCGCCGAGAGATACAGTATGTCATGAGTGGGAAATACCTATCCAGTAAAGCCTTAGTCTAAGAAAATTGCCTATCCCCTTCATTGCGGGTCGAATCCCCTTAAACACAAGGTTGACACTGATAAGTAGACTGCGGAAAATTGAATGATATTGTTATATTGTTCTCGACGCATTCAGATGATTCGAAGAGGAGACAATATTTATTTTGCACGAAGATCTGCAGTCCACTGATAACCTATCACAGCAGATAAATCTCGAAAAGTAGATTGTTCAGTCGACAAATGAGTCCAGCATATTTCCCGCGGAGACAATCCTTTCGCTATCGAAGACAATTTTCCCGGGGACGTCGGTTTTCTGCAAAAGCGCTAATAAGTATCTGCCATTGCTAGGAGGACTGTAAACCGACTCGCCGCGCAATATCCGTCGGCGGTTAGATACACGAGAGAGAAACATCAACCGGAGTCTCTATTTGCGCTGCCGACTCGGAGCAAACGTCACATCCAGCTCGTGGAATCTAATAACGCGGTTAGAGGAGAATTACTTTTCTTACAAAATCTCGTAGATTAACCCTTCACTAACAACTGTGTGAACGCTTGAATCATTCGCAATATTCTCGAAATTATTGCGTACGTGTTCCTAAGAGCGTCTTCGTATCCAATTCGCATGATCGAGAAGAAAATACTGGACCGATCGACTTGACATTTTAACTGTACCTTCAGGAAGAGTTCTATTATTTGACCTAAGATCAAAATGACTGACGAGACAAGTCTAATTGACTTATTATTCGAGCTAATTCTGCTTACTGAAGTTTAGAGATCTTGGATTAATTCGAGTAAGCGTCGACAGGACTCTGGCGTCGCTTCCGACGAATATTTGGCAGCGATAGCGTTCATTGCGATCAACTTTTCGCCGTAAAAGACACAGACCTAGACGGTTTATGGTCGCGAGGAACGATTTACTGACACCAGCGAATCCTGAGTTGAGGTTCGCAATAAAAGCATGGCGTTATTGGCGCGGTTGTACTGTTATTATGCATACGCTCGCCATTTTCAGCCCGTGCTCGGTTGTTTCTCAGATCGATGGAAAGAAATTATCCGAAATAACTGCGTTCCGAGTCCCGGAGTGGCCGCAATCTCAACCAATAAAATTTCTTAATGATATTCCGTTCCAGGCTGGACCCTGAATCCTACTACCCGTTGTAATAGCGCTCCGAATGCTGTCGGAGACATGATCAGTGTGTCGTTCGGAAACAATTCGCGTTCGTGTTTCGTTAAGAAACAGAAATTAAAACACTTAAAATGTTTGATCTCTTCGTCTCGAACGTTTAAAATTGAATAGCCTACACAGACTTTTTAATCGCGTGTAAAAATGTATCTAGCGTCGATTGTTTAGACGAGGGGTCGGCAAACTATGGTTAATGAACACGAAAAAATAAATCAAATTACGGAAAATAAAAAACATGTAAAAATATCACTTCCTAATAAAAAAAAATTTCGAACCTGTTTTTTTTTGTTGCTCTACGAGTAGAATTACCCATGTAAATATCTTCGTGCTACTCGGCCCGCCGAACCTAAAAATTTTGCGGTTTAGACTTTTGTTCCCCTTTGTTTAATGACCGAGTATTTACGTGTGTCAGTAGCGTTCGATACAGATCGTTTCACCACAATGGTTCTTTGTAAACCTGCACCATTTTCGCTCGAAACGCCTAAAACGTTTGTTATTCGATTTAAATAGATCGTTTGTTGTGAACAATCGGGAATTGGCTTCGTTTTATCGAGACTCTCTCGAAACCAAAGGATCCGTTAAACAAGGTATCAATACAGTTTAATTTCAGAGTACTTTTGATTCAATTTCATTCAATTCGGCGTTGTTATTGCGCCGGTGTGTGTTTTCGAGCGATGGTCGTCGAATATAATTCGTTGTTATGATAACGTTGATGTAGTGCGAGTTTTGTGCATTCCTATCGCGCGGAAACCTCCACAGTTGAAATTTCAATCCTTTGGCTGCCAATCCAGCAGCCACTCAATGAATTAAAAACTGGAAACGTAACATACGCATATGTTACCAAGTACTCTTCAATCCTCTTGCAGATCTCGAAATGTAATGCACCGAATATATTAGCGTGAAAATTAATTTTTAAATCCGAACAAATAATTCCACTACCCATATACGAGCAACACGGCGGTGAACGAGTTAAAAATGAAAGATGCACTCGGATATCCACTCTGAGATGGGACACACTGTATATAATAAATACTTTTCCGCCTAAGAGAACATTGTTGCTCATCAAGAACCTGGAAGAATCAACGAGCACTCACTTCGGAGAGAAACAAATGGCTCCGAGCGCGGGAGCAGACTCGAAATAAAAATTCATGAACTCACGGCAGCGTGTTGGCGGCCTCTGAAGAGTGATCCGTGCGCGGTATTGTTTGGCATAGAAAGCTCGTACGTGTATAGTATCGTCGTCGAAGCGGGAGAGGGATAGCTCTCGAAAGTTCGCGCAAAAAGCTCACGTATTCAAGTATTTCGCGAGAGGGTGTGCAATTCCAGTCGTACACGCTCCCCGGAACGATGTTTCCGCGTGTTGGTTGGCAACACTCTGTGCCGAGCCCGTGCGGCCGTAAGAAGCCACCGTGGTGCAACGAGGAAAGAGAGAGAGAGAGGAAAGGAAAGAAAGAAAAAGGAGACACACGTTTGTATCGAGGCCTCGGAAGCGAATGAGTCACAATGAGCCCATACATCGAACGAGATACTATCCGGAAAGGGGCTTTTGTGCGCGGGGCGCTGTGCCATCGAGCAGTAAAAATGAGAACGAGACGACGCGACGCGACAAAGAACGATTATTTATCGCCGCGACGAACTTTTCAATGCCGGTTAGTCACTGTCTGTTTAACGCTGGAACCGGTGACGATTAACCGACACACGTTCCCCTATCGCCTGGAAATTGTGGAAATGCTAACGCTGCAAAATCCTCAATGACTGCCATATCTACACGCTGCTCAAAATCTCTCTCCACCTTTTGATGCGCGAGGGATGTCTCTCTTTCAACCCTCGTCTACCTTTACTCCCCTGCTTCTACGGCTTAAGCTGGCCCTTGATGTCGAATTCGCAGGATGATGGAAAATCACACGGAAACGCGAATAATTAACTTTGTGAACTGTGTGGAATGAAATGAGACGTCCCACGTGTCGATTTCTTCGAATAATTTCTTCAAATTATATTATAAATCCTGGGATCATAAGTGATACACAATTTGTTACTTTAAAGTAGTTTTTGGTGAAATTTCATCCTAGGATCTTTTGTACAACTACTTCCAAGGAGCATATGGAGGTTTAAAGGTTAGCTCAATAGATTCTCTGACGCCCGTTTCTCTTCTGTACGTGCGAGGGTTGGATAACAACCCCGAAAGAAATTATTGCACCACTTTACTGGAAGTGACTTCTTAGATTGTAAAAATTCATAGAGTTCACAGTACAACTCATGAAACTCGCATTAACCCGATTAAGGATTGCAAGTTCAATCTACACTTGTCCGAAGAAAGAAAAATATTTGTTATTAACTCTAAGTAGAAATGTTTAATTCAAGGTGGATAAAAGTTTTACCGTTTCTCTCATTGTTATGTACCGTGTGCACAAGTTATATCACTTTCTAACGCGTTTTCGGCCGCGAGGCGTAAAGAAAAAAGTTGCAAGGACGTATTTGATGTAACGTATTGTAAGAGCACGGGCGTATACGTCGCTCGCGTTCAACTTTCACAAAGAACAACCGAAGGTAGCTCGCGGTAGTTCGGTGCGGAAAAATATCGCAGGAGTTGGCTAACCTTGAGCATGACCATAAATTCCGGAAATACCTTGAAGACAATATTTAATCCCCCCGCGAGTTGCCAAGATCTTCCGTAACTTATCACTTTTATCACACGGGTACAAATAATTTCTTTCGCGCTGCCACCTTTTTCTATGGCGAGTAATTCATCTCTCCGGTTTCCTGTATCTACCTCTGAGAAACGATCGAACACGCAAATCTTAATAACTAACTAAAAATCAACAACTACACTTTACGGCTCGTGCACTTATGAGAAAAATGAGTGGAAAGAAATTTGGAACAGACGAGAGTTTATAAGAATTAGCACTCCTCAGCTTCTTGAAATTATTTAAAAAGGGAGATTTTTCTTATTGGCTCTCGTGTCTTGCAATTTTTATTTTGCATAACGATCTACAGGTAGTAATCAATAAAATCATTTCTTACAAACAAATGAACAGACAGAAGACACTTGACGGTCTCTCAGATCTTGTACAAGTCCTCTGTGCCTCGGTTTGATTTCTTCTGCCCTCCGAAAAACACAAGGTTCACGCAAAAGATCGTCTCCGTTTGTTTTCACCCGGTTCGCAAGGCGTTTCGTAACAACTTTGATTGCAATCGTAGACTCGCGTGTTCCAATAGTATTCTATGACTAATATCTAATGACTAAACTGTAGAATCGTCTACAGAATTTTCTTGTTGGATTATTTCGTGGTCACACCTGGAATTCGTTTTGATAAAATATTGTTCGAAAATGATGCTTGTTACACAACACCTGGCGCTTTTAATGTTCCCCGGCCACGATAAATATCAGCATACGTGACTACCATAAAGCCGACCATTCTGAGTCATTCTTGTGCATAAATTTCCTTTTTCGAAATATTACCAAACGCTCTTACGCAACAATGCTTGAATCGTGCGCGCTGCAATCGCGGTAATGGTGTTTTCTTTTATCACTCACTAATGAGAATCGTCCATTAGTTGGTAATCAAGCTCTTACCTTACATTATAGCTTAGGCAATTTTAGTATTAACAATTCGATATTCAGTGGCATTCATTTTACGACAATCATGATGACGAACCATCGCGGCATGCAACGTGTGACCAGCAACGTTTCCGATTTTCTACGTCAGTCCTGTCCAAGTCGCGGCCCGCGAGCCCGTTTTGGATCGTTCTCCCACCTCTTCATTCCGCAAAGGTGGGAGGTGACGTTTCCCCACCATTTAATACGACGGCGGCCGTACCGTTAGAAGTGCATTTCAACACATTACCGACCGGTGATTATTGCATAATTTTGAAAAATCTATGGTACGTGGCTAAACACTTCTTAATGGAACCTTCAATAGCAACAGCAATTTTCACATTATGAGCTAACAAGTCACTCTCAATAACGTCATCTAATAGTTTCATTCAATCAAGTTGCAATGTAAAAGAAAATTTCTATGCTTTCTTTTGGTACAGCACAATTATTGAAAATCCTCTTAATAGGCTTCCGGTGGATAAAGTGTTAGCAAAAGTTGGAAAGACGTTCTCTATGTTGTATCTGTAAGCTAGTTTATTAGCTTACGTCACTACAAGAAACCTAAGTGTGCCAATACTAGTTTGATCACAAGATTTTCATTTTCCTTATATCGTTTTTACCTTGAGAAGTATCTATTGCAAAATCGCGCTCTACTGCGCGAAAACTATTGCACTCTTACAACGAATCTAACAGTCCCTGTATCAATAATTGATAACAAGTTTTAATAATATGAATCTTGAATGTTGAATCTGAACCATAGCAGCAATGTGCCACGTAATGCCGCACTCCCACGAAACTACCGAACGCGACGATACTTTGATCGACCGGTGAGAACGATAAGCACCTAATAAACGAGGAAATTGGTTAGTCAAGCTGGAAGCACGGATCGCCACATTTATTACGGATCTCGGGGCGTCGCGAGTATTCTCGAAAATATTTACCCGGTCGGTACGTGCCGGGTACTGTGTGCGTTTGGATAAATTATGGAACGTTTGACCTATCCGCGTCGACGATTCGAATCTGGCACGCGTCGCGGATAATCGAGCGGGGAATAAAATCTCCTCTGAAGTGGGTCAGCGTGCTGAAGCTTTCGCGAGGTGTGCTTTCCAGAGAGCCCCGGTTCCCCCTTTTCCAGTTCTCCAGCCCTGGAAATGTGAGCATGGGCTGCGAGCTGGACGCGAAACCGACATCTTCAATGGCGGAATAATTTAAGGGGGTCTTCTGGGCTAGAACAAATTTTTCTTTAGCATTTCCTGAAAACACGCATCCGAAGGATTTGTCCAGATACGTGGGAAGAAAAACGAGGTTGTGGATATTTGAAGAACGCTTTAACACACTGAACACACACTTAATGAACTCAATACGCATCGATAGGACATAAAATGATTGTTCAGAAATTAATGTGAAATAGTTCATGGTGGAAAATTCAAAATAACCAAGTTCGGCGTCTCTAAGACGGCATTTTAAGGCAAGGGATAGAAGGTGTCATAAAAATCGATTTTCTCACCCCTCCGAGAATCTGCTCTATGCTAGATTTCTGTGAAATATTGTCCACAATTCGACGAATCTGCCGGAAGCTGAAATTTGAACGCGAATGCGTTGGTAGAGATATTAGGTCAAAATGGCCCGGGAACTTCAAGGGTGGCCCGTTTCCATAATAAGCTGGCTGCGAGCACGTCGAGGAAGCATCCCGTGCTTCGGCGCCCAGGGCCTTTAAAAATGAGAGACATCGAGGATCCGACGAGTTTCCGGCGCGTCTGCTCCCTTCGTTTTACGACAACGAAAACAACGGGATCGTCCGTGACACAGATGGATTCATGAAAGCTGGGCGAAACGGGTTTAGGGGACTAATCGATGGCACACGGAGTAAGAGCAAGAAACGACGAGGAGCAGTCGAAGTAGGAGAAGGCGAGAGAGAGAGAAGGGAACATTTCAATCTGCAGGTTCGCGGCAATCCGTTCGATCGTTAACAAAACAGTAAATTGCATCCTAACAGGCAGGAAACTCGCGTTCTCGATACCTGACCCAATTCCGGCGCGCACCATGAACGGACAATAAACTCCATTCGCTGCACCAATATTTGAATCCGTCGTCTCCCTTTGAAATGATCTGTCTCCTCGGGGTGGCTGGCAAATATTTGGCGAAATTTTTGCTGGCCGGCGACAACCCGCGTCGACAACATCATCAAAATCGTCGGACTTGAAAGAGACATCGCCGCTCGTTAACACTTCACGGACCGGAGAGTTCGGGCCGAGAGAAAACTGTCATCTTACAATTAGTCTAAACTAGAGGCCAATTTAGACTTTTCGTTTTGGATGTACGTTAGACCGAATCGAATATTAATAAAGATTGTTTTGTTGCTTGACAGTCAAGTTTTCACCTTATACTACAATCCAGTTAACCCCTTGCCATACCATTTTCTTTACCGTTACAGTGATTAAAACGTCTTTGTGCAGAAAAATAGAAGAGAAGCGAGTAGAAGCGAAAAATATTAAATATTGATTACAAATGAATCAAATCTTATTTCATTTAAAATGAAACGTGTAATATTCATATTTGTGAGACTTTGTTAAGAACCTTCATCACGAGTCTGGCTCGTCAAAATACGGCAAGGGTTTAATGGCAGGATTAATAGTTTGGCATTATTTTGATGACGATCATTTTTAAGTAATTCCATATCGTCGGTCACCGATGACACTCGCGACGTTCAACGTGTTAACTAAGGACTGACGGGCTGGGAAAATTGTTGGACAAATGTTCGAGCTTGCTCGTGGCTCGTTTGTAGCCATCACTACCAATCGTCAGCTACTATTCGCGATGGCAAGGTCTCGGCTGTAACGAGCCATCGCACGCGCGTACTTAATAATCGCGAGCTGTTTTTCTAGCCGGCTGTTTATCATATCTGAAGCCGCGGGCTCACGTATAGTACATGCGCCCCTCCCCGGTCGTGCCTCTTGCACTTGTTGTCTGGTAATTAGCACGTGGGATACTTAAGCGTGAGTAATCGGCCAACCACAGGGTAACAGTTTCCGGAAAGCTCGGCCATTCGTTACAGCAACGGAAAACTCGCGCGATTAAGCTGATTTCAGGATACGTCGATCCGATAACCATATGTACTAACAACTTCGAGTATTTAACGGAATTAGACCCGGAAATTAGAGCAGTATGATCCCCTAACTGATTCTTATCGCGTAGGAGTTTCACTGGATTTCAGTATGGAGTGCTGATTTTCTTTACAATTCTTCAAATCGACGTAGTGTAGTAATACGTTCTGTTAACCAGCTGTAATCTTGAACAACATGAATTTTCATAAACGTCTGCGTCCCAGATTCCCAAGAAATTGAAGGTTCGCTGAAAAGCGCACCGAATGAATTAGATGATTTTTCGTAGATAAAGTTAATTCCGTGTTATTCAGACTGCAGCCATGTTCACAGACGTAACCGATGCTCATTATACTTCGCGGCACGCGCGAAGAATCGTTGTCTGATCAAGATGATCACCGTGGTGCACAAGTGATTCATTTTAATCGAGCCTTGTTCTGAAGACCGTGCCGGATTCAGACCATGAAAGATTAATGATGCTTCCCGGCAAAACGTTAACACGAAAACGTTAACACTAATGTATGCCAGGCTGGCACAACCTGTCCAGGACTTTCTATCTTTTCTGGCTGCTGCAAAATTCATGTGTCCGGCGTCGACTTCGATTGCGAAGAACACCAACAGCCATCGAACTGGGACAAAAACCGGGGCAGCCTGTTAAGTTTCGCAAAAGTTTAAGCAGATAGGGAAGTTCGGCGAGGTATCGAGGTTATCCGAAGGATCACATGCCGAGAAATAACGACGAGAGGCGACCTGCTTTGTGTATCTTGCTCGGCTGGGCGCCATTTTGCTCCGGGCTAACGATACAGCGCACCCAGCAAGCTCACCTGGACCATAAATACCAGGTACTTTTACCAGTCTGCGCGCCAATAATCCCCGGTCAACTGGTTACTCGTAAAAGAAGCTGGGCATTTATAAGCTGCGACATACCACTAGCAAATTGTCTTGCTGATGTCATCTTACCACGTTTTATCACTATAGAATCCACAAAAAGTTCATCTTCTTGTTGGGATTCGGACCAACAATGTCTTTAACATCTCAAACTTCCTTACAGCTGATCAACTGGGATTTCTAAGAGAGAGAAAATTCCAATTTCAAAGTTTGCTTCTCACAGCACTGGCAAATTGCCTTATTGGTGCCATCTCAGCACTTTCTGATGACTATAGGATCTGCAGAAGTTCCTTTTCTGTTAGAAACCACAGTCATACGATTCTTAACATCTTCAACCTTCTTATATGACCGCTCAACTGATTTTTCAAAAGAGACTTGGAATTCCAGAGTTCGCTTCTCGCACCACTGATTTGAATTGTCTTTCTACCTGCATCGTGGCACTTTTATTTCGCAGAAAGATCCTCAATGTATGTGTAAATGAATGTCAGGCAATCAAGAAACTTGTAGTTCGTCGACAGGATATGATTGCAGCGGTGCAATCTATTAAGACAGGTTCTAGGTACAAAAAGGCGTTCTCGTAGAACGACTTAGAGATGAAAGATGTAGATTGCGGACAGCATTGTCTGAACGAAATTCCTGATATAACCCCATCAGAGGCTATCATTGTCCGATGACTGTCGTACCGACAGTGATCCGATTCGATTGTCATTCGATGGCGAGCCGGCTCGCTGAATAATTCGAGCGTCGGCCGCGCTGCATGAATAGTCTCCCCGAGAATCATTCAATTATGCAATAACCAAGTTCGACGGGCGCGAGACAAAACGTTTCGCCGTTGAAACACCGTTCCCGCGTCGTCTCCGGGGAGCTCAACGTTACGACGTCCTCCCGATGAGTGTATCGATCTTCGACGTCAACCTGTGACGCGGGGGATGCTGCTGCACTTGAGCTGTTTCACCCCCCGAGCCTTGCGCTCTTTCAAAACTTCCTCGTGAACACACACACGCGCGCGCGCCCGCACCTTTTCCCGCGAAAAATGCTCGACGAGCCGCCATTGTTCGGCCCACAAAGCCTGCGGAAAGAAGGATCGCGGAATACGAAAAATATTATTTAGCGGATCAAAGCGACTCCAGCCTTCCTACGCGCTACCTTTCATGGAAATCGAGCAACACTGATAGTCGGACTGAGGATTTTCTGTATTTATGATAAAAATGATGCTATTACGCTTTGAAATCGCAACAAAACCCGGAACATTTGATTAAACAAAGTAGTTCGAAAGCAAAGCTCTTTTCGCCAGGGCTCTCCAGCGTGAAACTTCCGGAACTTTTAATTTCTGCAGCTTGCAGGTTGCAATTAAACTCGCGTTTCGTGTAAAGCCTGCGAGAGGATACAAAGCGCCGATCTTCCAGCTGGTTAGGAACAATTTAGTATGGCGGCGTCGAGGAGAGGAGAGCATCGGCGGTGTTTCGCAAATTTTCCGCCGCGTTCCACGGACGCCTCGAACACCAACGTAATCGTTATCAATGGTCGCGATAAGACCGTGCGCTTTAATTATCTAGCGTACAAGGAGCTGATAGCTCGCTGTCCACGTCAACGCGTAAATTCCCGCTGTAAATTAATAATTACAATGTGCCGTGAGTTTCAGCCTTGAACTTCGCGTGTCAATTTGTTTGTTGGCAGCCTTGATTGTCTATTAGCTGGCTACCGAACTCGGGAAACATAACTTTCCCTGAATTTGCTAAACAAAATTGTTGTTCGTTTAATAAACGTGGCTAACGAGAAGATAAAGCGTGAATGGAAATTTATTTTATGATTTAGTGCATCTAACAAATTGCATCGTTAGATTGGTGGCGCAATCAGGGAGTGGGCGAGCCGAAGTGGAAAAATGAAATTACAGCTGATGATAGATAGTAATTTACTTATTGACAAATCGAGACGTTTAAAGTAATTAATGGCCAGATTCGCTCTTAATCAAAATTATTAAAAACTACAAAATTCTACAAAATAATTATAGTCTTCCATTATTTTCGAGAAAATTTGGAAGGCTTCGAGATATTACGAGATCCATTTTTAAGCGATTTCGGTGTTGCTGGATCGAAAAATTTGGAAATGACATTTAATATTAGAATGACGTGATACATCCTCGCCCTAATTATTCCGTGCATGAAAAATCGTAAGCTATAATGATGAATTGCCGATTCGACACTCTGTGGATTTCGGCGGCATGCAAATTAAAGTAGAACATCGCTCACCGTTCGATTTTGTCCATCGTGGTGGGATGCTGCAAGATGGTTTGCTGTGCGGACATTTCGACGACGCATTGTGTACCGAGTTCCAGCTCTGAAACATAAATTGTGTTAGTCCAATCAACTGGGAACGTTGGTGGCGGGTGTTCAGGGCTATTGCGAAAATTAGAACACGATCAATCGTTTTCTCGTTTGTGTGTAGAGCAATTACTCGAACGGTACACAAGGATTAAAATTGTACAATGCGCTGTTAACAAGACAAGTTTCCAAAATGCTCCGCCACCGTTTCCTGACAATTCTCAATCACGAGATATCACCCTCAATTATCTAACATTCGCGACGCGAGCTCCAAAAATTAAATATCGACGAAAAAACAACCTAAGACTTTACAGGTTGCAAGCAATAATTTTTTGATCAAGAAAATTGTGCTTTAGAATCTTGTCCATCATTCGATTCTTGAAATATGCAGTGGTTGACAAAACTTTCAACAAAACGCATTGAATTTTAAAGATATAAAATATAGTGTAATTTTACAATGAACCAATATTTGATAGCCACTGCATACAGATAAATTTATGAAAAAGGAAACAAATAGTATAGAATTCCAGCGTGGGTTTCAAAATGGCTGAATAATATACAGAAATCAATTCGAATTCCATATTGTTTTGTTGACACATACCTCTCGGTGTCGGGATACAAATTTATGTAAAAATATTGGATTGCGTCATCGACCAATCTAATTAAAAGTTAAAATTGGCCGCTTAATCAGGCTTCATCCACGCGAAAACCAGTTCAGTATCTCGACGCTTTTTCCTGGTGAATTTCATACTTGAACCGGACATCGCCGCGCACGTAATGAAATCTCGAGTTCATGCATAATGGAACGTATAAACAGAATTTACAAAGCGAGACCGCAGTGCGCCGTCTGTCGCCTATAAATATATATTTTACAAACATCAGGAAAATGTGATTATTACAATATAGGTTACGATCATCTCTTCGCGATATTTATTAACAATATTCATCCTTGAGACAGACGTTCGCCTGTCTTCGTCTTCGAGACAGTTGATCACACGTTTAATAGTTCCCTTCAATTACAAGTTTTTTCCGTACTAAATTATACCTCCTCATTCTTTTTCGTTTGTTCATCGTCTGGCAATTAGAAACTAATTGACAAGAAAATTCTATACACGTGACGTGAAACATTAACATCTGCTTTGCTATAAATCTATCAAATAATTTTCTAAAATTAAAAATCGCCATAAAAATCTTAATTCTGTATAAAGTAAAGAGATACACATGATTACATTATCAAATATTAAATTGAACATTCTGTGGAACAACATAATTCTTAACTTTACTCTCTTGTGTCGAGAGAGGTACATAACAATAAAGTCTCCGACTCTTCCGAAACGATTGTGTTCTAACGTAACTAACGCGGCCGGAGTTTGATCACCCGTTCTTGTTGACGTACCCAGTTTACCACTGAATATGCATCGTATGCTCAAGGGGATTTATTTAATTATAAGCCCAGAACAAACCGAACAGTGGCCCGACATTATTCAGGCGGCGCGTTACGACGCAGCCGCCAAATGAATTGTCGATCGACGAAGAACACGCCTGAGATTTACTAGAATATCTCGTATCGTTCCCTGTGAATAATAATGAAGTCCCGTTGCAGGATATTGCGATACTCCGATACCCGAGCAGAAAATTTCAGCGATAATTAACAATATAATATTTTGACACAAACGCGGGTCGATAGCTGTTTTCCATCTAAAGTTACAGTCTTACGACGGTTTTGACGCCAGGGTGGTCTCATCGGTGTTGATGGTGTAAACCACATTTCTCCCCTTGTAATTTCACTTTTCTTCGTATCAATTTTCTTTTCCTTGTCACGTCTACAGTGTCCATAGACTGTTCCAACCCCTCAGTTTCACTCCGTGCAATAAATTCCACATTGTTCAGCAGTAATGCTCGTATTTCTCTAAGTATTTCGAAAAAATGAATGTATGTACATTGCTGGTAGTTTTCCGAGAGCAGAGATAGAACCACGGAACGAATGAGCAGGAAACAAAAGAAGCCGTACGCGTTCCAACGCTTACATCCACACCCTCGTCTAATCATATCACGCAACAACTATTTGAGTTATTGAAACAAAGCGTCGCCGTGGATCGATTGAATCGATCGCAGAGGCAGCCTCGTCGGAAGCTCGATAGGTGGTTGTATTAAAACCTCCCTTCGCGTTCATCCCTTTAAAAACAACGAAACATTAGCCAGGTTCGCTAAAATTCCAATTTTCGCGTAAACATTTCTACGGGGATGCAGTCGAAGTAAAATGTTTCTGTCGATTTTTATGATCTAAAGGATCGCGTGGAGTTATGTGCACCGCTGATTCGTATTTTATTGCTGTAGCTTCACAATTTTTAGCGATATATACGTTCACTTGTATTTTATCGCTTCTTTCTGTTTACTACCATGGTCTTTTATTTATTGTGCGCAAGTCACAGTCGTTTAGAGTCAGATTTCCAAATTAGTTGAAAAGGAGATTAACTGATGATCGCGTTCAACGACTTCGAGAAGAATAAGCAAGGAATAATGTCGTATACGAGTCAAAGAACGATGAATAAAATTGACGAGCAATTCAAACATTAAACGGCATAAGTGGAATTTATAAACAATGCGTCGTTCATGAAGGAGAATGCACAGGATAACAAAGAACAGAAGACGTGGTAAGAGACACTATACGGAGTCACGCGTTATCACGCGTTATATAGTCGTTATGTAGCCTATATCAGGTCATTAGCGTGGAGGGAAAAGAGTTTGCAAAAAGGTATTTACGCTAGCAAAAAAGATCGGCAAAAAGGGGATGCGTGTGTATTATACGCCGAGAAGAAAAAAAATTGGGAAAAGGTCGATGTAGCTACATAAAAGAAAAGAGGAGTGGACAGCAAGGTGATCGATGCGATCCATTCGAGCGGGAATAAAATGAGCAGGAGGGTGAAGGAGCGTGCGAGCATGTAGAGAAGCCATGCATAAGGTCTTATGACAGTCTTACGACAGTCACGAGTCATAACGCTCGTAACATTCGACGTCCGCGCGCATACGTAATCGCATGAGGCGGTAAATCCACGCTAAGCGACCGCTCGCCTTAACTTTATTCAAACGCATCGGCAACCTGCTCGGCCAATCGGATCGATAGCACGTAACCTGTGCTCATTCATGACTCGATGCGCTCGGTGATCACGGATCAGTTTTCCTCCGGCGCCGATTCTTTCGAATTCTCTATTCGATACTCGCTAAAATATTTGCCTCGCGCGAAATACAAACGCATGAGACTGTCATTTACCAGTCCCTAATTAGCAGGACGAAAATATATGGCACCTAAAAAAATCGTGAGTCGGTATCTTTTTCCAATCGAAAGTTACAACCCCTTCTAGATTTTGACGTCAGGATGGCGTCATCGGTCTTGACAGTGTAAGCCATATTTATCCACTTGTAATTTCACATTGCTTCGAACCATTCTTGCGGTCCTTGTTACATCTGCAGTGTCCGTATTACGTTTCAATTCCCCAATTCCACTGCCTCGTTCACAAACGCACTTCAAAAAAATAATAGACAGATAATCCCAAGTGAATCAGTTTTGTATGCATTTATAGATATATAAAAACCTGTACATGCACACCGTAAGTACACTGGAAGAAAATAAAGAGCAAGAGTTCGAATCAAACGGAACATCATCTTGTTTTTATGAAGTGATCGAGCAGTTCGAGGATTTACTGCGCTATACATCATGGCGAGTCCTTTCGTGGACCGCCTCAGGCTGAAAAGTCACGCGATCTCTATCGATTTCCGTTCATTGACACGATCGGCGATGTTCATTGACGAGGAGCTTACGCACGAGCGAGCGAGCGATCGCCAGCGTACGACGACTTGTCGTGCGTGCCCAAGCACACCGATGCCGCCTTCGGGCGTTTTAATTGCCTTTGTCGCGTGTACGTGTCGCCGCGTTGATCACGGCTATCTAGCCGAGCGAAGGTGGAGAGATAAGGATAAACGACGATCGTTTATCTCGATCGACGGTGAGCATCTTATCTGCTGCGTAATAACCGTGCAAGAAATTTCGAGCAGGAAACACACGCCGCCGATATTAAAATCCTTTTTATCCGGCCTGGCGGCTTCTGGTATAATTGAAAATCGAACGTCACCTGGCGGTTCGAATGTCCCCGATCACGCTCCAAAAAATTTGATTTGCAGATCGCGCGTTTCAGGCGATCTCCGCGACTTGATTTCGTTCCGATTTTATTTTCCGTTCTATTAGACCCATATCACCGGTGTTCTTGATTCATGTCATCGGCAGCATTTAGCAACAGCCTGCGATAACCACTCGATTATCATGAAGATAATACGATTATACAATGAAATGCATGTCCTTGCCGATTCGATCGAAAACAACGCGTGAGTTTCGCATGCTCCAGTGATCGCCGTAAACGCTCGATTACTCGCAGCCTCCTAACGAGCGCGTCAAGCAAACCAGGAAAGAATTATCCGCGTTAACGTCCTCCGTTTTTTCGCCCACGTCCTACTAACGTTCCAGTTTAACTAGAATTATAATCATTTAATTTCGCTGCACCCTCGACCGAAAAGCGGGAAGAAAAAACAAAGAAAATTACGGTCGTCGGTGGCGTGGAACGGCCACGGCCGAGAACACCAGACGAAGAAAATTACACCGTTTCGCGGGTCTACGGACAAAACCAAAGAACCGTCCTCGGGCTTTAATTAACTGAAAGAACCACTCGCCGCCCCTGCTCCGCAAACGGCGGTACGATATCGAACCTGAAGGAATCGTCGAACAGCTAATGAAAATTGAAACGGGACCTCTAATGGAATGTATTAATTGGCCTCCTAACGGCGGAATTCTTCGGCAACGGGGAACAAAGCCGCAGGATCTTGATTTTGGCAGGGCAATTCGTTCGTTTCTGTCGAACGACGGACACTGCTTCGCTGTTGGCCAACCGAAACGTTGCAATAAACATTCCCGCCTCTTGTTCGCGTCGGTTTCGTTCACAAAACGCGCTCGCAGAGAGCCGTGGATACCATTTCGCCGCGTTTCATTGGCTGCCGGATCGTTTCTCTTTTATTGATGAAGGTAAAAGAAGATTATAAATAAGAAAGTAGGTGCAGTATCATGCTGCTGCTAACATCAGACGGTGTTGCTTTTATAAGCGGCTCTGCGACCCGTATCGGATGAGTCTGGAAGATCGTCTCATCCTCTCTCCACATAATTCATGGATTGCTCTATCTGACTTGCTAGAGTTCAATCGGCCAATTCATATGATGTATTTCTATTTATTCCTTTAAGATTCTATAGTAATTCTTCGTTGTTCTATTTGCTGATCAGTTGCATGGTTAATGTGGTTCGAAGCAATTTTAAAGTAAACTAGAGATTATAGTCAAGAAACGAACGTTTTCCCGTCGCAGAACTTTTCCTCCGTTTATTCAGGAAATCTCGACGCATGCTACCGATTCGTGAAGTGAGCCTCAAGTAAACTCCCTTTTCGTTTTCTTTGAATCTGACTACGGTGGCAGGTAGACAGGTGTTCCGAGCTGGCTCAGATCTGAACGAAGACCAGGCATCCTCGAGAGTTTAAAGTGGAAAGGACAGTCTAAGAATATTTTCAGTACCGTCGAATACTTTTTTAAATATCAATATCATATAATTAATTAAATATATTTTTAAATTCAGTCAACCATAGCCTTTCACCTTACTCTGGACATTGTACACTGAACTATCAAAATTCTTCTATGATTCCAGCATGAATTAGTGCATGAAGATGCAGATTTGCATAAAGATCCGCAGTCCGCTTATCACGCACGGCGCGGTGGCCACGCCATGCTATCCGAAAGTGAAGATAAATCATCGGCAGCTTATTTACGACAATTCGTTGTCAAACGAGTGTGCAGATGTCTATCCATTCAAGCGTGTAATCGACGAATTGAGCGTTGTCTACGATGCACCGGGTGTCTCTCTCGAGGAAATGACTGGTCTCGTTGCAGGCAAACACATCTGGTATAAGCAGGGGCCCTAATGTCTGGTGATAATTCATCGACTCGCGTGATTTATTCAGCGTCGAGAGCGTCTCTCTCTCTCTCTCTCTCTCGCTCTCTCTCTGCTCAGTGATGAACGCGTAATTCGTCGGACTACTTTGTGGACACCATCTTCCCCGCGTTATCGATCCGCGCTCTGCCCTCCCACGTTACTGCGCTTTGAAGCTATCCTCCCACGATACACGCTTGTAATGTGTAACCCCGGGCCGTGTACGTGCGATCGTCGAGCGTGTAACCTGACAGTTATCGAGCCACGGCACCGACCGGCGTTTATCATCGTCGCGATCTGTGTATCGTGATTCTGGTAGCGCGTGCAACGACTATCGCTCCATCATCCTCCACCGATGATCCACGGGATGGCGCGCGATAGACGAACGATCTCTCTCGATCTATACGCTGACAAAACGAACGACACAATGCTATTCGCAATAGAAGCCTCTTCACGCGATTTCAGATCGTATTTTCACATGATAGTGGGTGTACTGGAAAATTGACTTGCCCGATTTTTGTATATCAACCCATAAAATCACGATCGAACGGAATTCCAGAGATCACAATTGTTCCAACTTTTCTGAAGGTGCTGATACTGGTCAAAACGAGCGAATCATGTTATCTGGCAGCGTATTTAGGAAAAGATTGGAACGGAACGAGCTCCGTAGCTCGATAACGCGGCTGTCTCGACGATGCCCAACCCCCGAATCGTTGTTTGTATTTTTGGACCGTGGCTGCACCGAGAGAATATTTGCTCCCATCTTGAGCTGAAGTGCCGTGTTATTTTTTAACGCCACTTGAGGTGCTGTCGTTCGCCGAATAACGAAGTTTCGTCGAAACGTCTGCCAGGGATCGCCTCGAGGGCGTAATTAAAATTATTCAGTTCATACGTATCTCCAATTATAGAAACCTGCTGGCCAAAGGAAATTGAAGAAAAATTCGGAGAAAGATATTTATCGTTTCTCCTTTAGACGAAATCCTTAAACTCATATAGAAAACTTTTCAGTATGTGTATTATAAAAGTACGCAGAATTTTTTAAACACAATTTCTCACTGAATAATTCCATCGAACTTTCTAATGATATCGCGAGATATCAGCGAAAACAGAGGCAGAACTTTCGCAGTCCCGCGACTTCCAATTTAGGTAAATCGATTCAAAGCAAGTGCTTCTCTATCCTGACTTATTTCCTTCAATTTCCGTTTCGAAACGGCCCTGCACTCTCCAATGGCGATGCAGATCATCATTAATCACAAAAAGAGTTCAATTTCCGTATTTCGTTGCTTTACTTCCCTGATTTACAATTCAGAATGTCAAAGTTTGATTTTTATTGTCCTGACTTCCAGATTAGAAAAGACAGGAAGTAAATATTTATCTGTCTTCATTTATTTCCTTCAATTTCCATTTCGAAACATTGCCGAGCTCACCAATCATGAGGTAGATCATCATTAATCAGAAATAGAGAATTCAATTTCCATAAAATTTCGTTGTTTTAACCCCTCGATCTCCAATTCTACATGTCCATTTTTCTTTTTCCTAATTCCCCATTTCCGAGCGAATCGGATCGGACAAATTGAAATTTTTCAGTCCCGTTCCGCCCGGAATATCGCGGATATCTAATTCAAATTTCGTCGAGCACGATCAATTGCGCCTATAACCGCAAAAATGGCGTCGAACATAAAAGCGGCGAATTTAATTAAATGGGGCCGCGAGGACGAGCCGTAAAAGCGAATTGTAAAGAGGCGATGAAAACAGGAAAGCAGCTAAAAACGCATTTAGGCAATTAAAGGAACGAGTGGCAAAGAGGCGGGCGGGTGAAGATCGGAGAATAAAAATTTTACGGGAACACGTAGAGGAGGAAATTAAACGAAACCGCGGCCGAGTGGAAGGGAAGAGCTGAAACAACACCGGTGACCGAGTAATTGCACAAAGACAAAGAATTTCAACAAGACGCGCGTGTTCGCTTAAATTAAACTCAATTACCGTAATAAGTCGGCCAGCTTAACGATTTTACCGTTATCGTTCACACGTAATTAGACCGGCGTTATGGGCAATTCGAAATGTACACTTATAACTGCGTTGCTACCGGCGAGGATCTTTCCAGCTGCTTGCACTTGTATGCAAATGATTCCTGCCGAGCGAGTCATTTAATGACCTGTCATTGTCGGCAAGAATTTATTCAGCAACATCACTTTCGGGTCTGATAAAAAATTTAATTTTCTATTTGAACGGTTACGATTTTTATATTAGATTTACTTATTTAAAATTATAATATACAGCATTACATATTTGAGGAGCTCGTGATTTTTCTGTGGTATGTAGGATGTTTTCATATTTTAAAAGGAGGTTGATACGCGTTTAATGCATTGAAGTGCAGTTAAAGCATTTGTTAATTTCTCACAAGTATTCAACGATTAAAATAGGTTTCGGCTAAATCGACTGAATTAAAAGAAATCAATTGAATATGAATGGAATAAAAGATACCTGAGTGTAGGACAAAATTTTCCATGAAAAATTAGTGACCTCTTCGCAATAGTTTCAGTTCCATTCTAGGTCAGCCTGTAGAAAGTGCCGGTGTCAGACTTTTAAACAACGAGGGTGTGTGTACACGTGTAAAAGCAGAAAATCGAGGTTGCGGCCGAGGTCGAAATCAATCGATTTATGATAGCCCAGCGTGACATACGGTTATGACGTTTTTGAGTTATTCATTGTCCAAGTAACGTGCACGGCTAGCAAAATTTTTTGCCCGCTGATTCGTGACTAGTGGACGTTAAATCAGTGTCGCGCGAACATTTCCTAATCATCAGCCCTTGTAAGCTGTTAGAGAAACGATGAGATTTCTCCACACTATAATACATTGTGGGCTGTGTTTCCGACATCAGTTTCAATCAAAGTAGCAAATCCGAATAATAGTAACACCATTTTGGAAAGTCGTTTCAATTGAGTCAAGAAAAGCAAACTCCCTGTTCTACAGGGAGTAAAAATAAGAGAATATCAATCGTTCGACCACCGTCATTTCAATTGCTATCTCCCTGCCGACAAATGACGGACATCAGTTTCACCGGAAGCAGTAAATTCCGATAATAGTAAAACCCTTTTGAAAAATGCTTGCTACCGAACAAAAAGGAAGAAACTCGACGTTCTACGGAACGTTGCGGAAGTGCCGTGAAGGAATTCTACGTTCTCTCCGCCGGTTTTACGCGGATTCAATTCCCGAACGATCTCGGACGTCAGTCAAAGGCCGTTCTCCCGTCCGCAACGATCGAAAATCGAATCTTCTTTCTGCCTCGAACCCGAACAACGTCCGAAACGAAACGCCTTTGCATCCAGCAGCCTGTCTGCCTCGCCCGTTATCGCATCCTATCGCGACAATAGTGTGTCGACGTGCATTCAGATACCTCGATTACGTGGAACTGCTGACCAGGCGTTCGATCACGTGTGAAAATCTGGGCCAAGGATCCCGAGGTAGATTTCCGCGAGTTCAAAGCTACCGATCGTGTCCCCCGCGTATACTACGATCAAAAACTTTCGCGATCGTTCCCACCTCGTCTGGGAAAATCTGCACGCGGAACCTTCGCGGTCCCGTGGATCTCGTTAACACTTTCGTTTTACCGTAAATCAGTCCTCCTTGGGACCTCTACGTCTCAGACCTTAACGATCCTTCGTCGAATCCCCATTAGTCCCCGATGATCGCCACTGCTGCCACCAAAGCGCAAATTTTCGTGCATTTGGGGCAGATTATTTTGAGATCTAATTAATTTATTCAACTATTAGCACGAGCATAAAGTTCACATGAATTTGAAAATTACTGTAGATCAAGAACCCATTACACAGAGACACCAACAATAAAAAGACTACAATCTTGCAAAACGGAGAAGAATCAGATGTTCCCATCAGACGAGATAATCTATTTTAGTTTTAATTCCGTAAAGTCCCGTGGAGAAAAAGCGAATTTCCGCAGACTTCCAGCGGTTTCGTGTTAATCCATGGAAATGCGAATCTCCACAACGTTCCGTATATTCTGTTCATGAAATTCTCCGGGTCTTCGGAGCCGGCGAAAGCCAAATATGGAAAGCGGCAGAGTTACCGGTTAATTGGATTCATTAAAAAATAATTTCAGAAGCGCTGGAACCCGCGAGGATCTCGTGATCGAGGACGGAAGCGGAACGTCGGCGGTGTTAATGAAAAATTTACAGGTTTCTTGCGACAAGTGGCGCGCGCGCGAATGCGCGTGTTCGCGTTTTTTTTCGCGCACTCATTCGCAAATTAGCGACGCGTTGCGCGTCGATACGACGCGAATCGCTCCGGCGCGGCGGCCTGCGGTGACTATACCGCGCGGATCCCGGAGGTAATCGATACTTCGCTCGAACGCTTCCACTCGACTCACTTTTATTTCCTTAATTATCCGCCGACGGCGATTAATTATCGGGGAAAGTGCGCTTCTGGCTCTGAATAGCGGTGCCTGTTGATAATCCAAGTTATTCGAGCATGGCCGCCATGCTGCGCCGCACCAATCGACGCTAATTTCTCGCTGTTGCGATTTAACCCTCTCGGTTCGCTAAAGGTGACTATGATCGGCCACCGTTGACCGCTTTTTGCAACCCAAAGGCGACTATAGGCCACGCATCAATGCCCATCATCCCAGGTACACGCTCGCGAAAATAGCGAAATTGCTCGCCGGGCTTCCGAGCAATTATTTCTCCTGCTAAACATTTCATAACATAACCTAAACATAATTCAAAGTACTGTTCCGCATGAGGGGTTAATAAACGTTGTAGGTTTATGATAAATAAAACAGTTGTTTATTAATAAAACTCCTCAACTATAACTCCAGTCACAAAGTAAGAGAAGCACGTTACACGGTATGATTCGTCGAAAGTCTGACAACTTGTGATAGACGAAAATTCGAAAGGTTCAGTCTTTTGCGCGAACTTAAATAGCAGTTCCTTAAAGGGAGAGGTAGATGACAACAATGATGTGTCATAGTGCTGGTTTTTGTGTGACTAAGGGTAGTGACCGGTCGAGGTTCACTGTCGAAAACATCTTAGTCACTATCATAAAGTAAATAGTTGGTCATCAAATACAGTACGTATCCCACAAAACTGCAGTCACAATAACTGCCAGAAACATACAATACTCTATCTTGCAAGTTTTCAAACAAATCAATCACCACAGAGTTTCGAATCAATTCGATATTTATTCGATATCAGAAATTCTTGAAACTCTTGAAAAGTCTTGAAAATTTTAAAAGCCTTGATAATCTTAATACGCGGACTGTGATTTTCAAGGTTCCGTAATATTATAATATTGGTACGTTCATAGTGTTATTCGTCCCAATGCTGACATGGCGTAATCATTGTTTCCTGATAGATGTAACATTTCAAGAGTTTCGATTCTTACGAATCTTCCAAAGTTTTAAGGCTTTCAAAATTTTCAAGACAATGGAGACTTTCAAGACGTCCAAGAGTTTCAAGAGTTCTGAGCTTAGGATTATGTTGCAAGCGATTCGAATTTTTTCTCGTAGATATTGAATCGAAGCGATTCGTGATGCATATCCCATCAGTACATACATTTGATGCAGTCGCGGAAAAATCGTCCTCAAAATATATGTTTGATGGCACCACGTTCAACGAGTAATTAGAACGGGACTAATCTTCCGCGAGCAAGCCGAGCCGCGAAAAAGACAATGGCCACTCAACAGGCGGGCCAACGGAGAAAAGAAAGCAAGGTCCACCACACCTTCCGACTCATTGCCATTTTCTCTCTGCCGCGTCGTCGTTGCAGTAACAGCGTTACCAGGATTGCATTTGATGATGACTGAAATGTAGGTCATGTCCGCACCCGGCCGGAGGTCCAAGCAATGGGTCGCTGCGCAGGTGAAACGATTCGAACTTGAATTTAGAAAGAGTGCTGCAAAGAATCGAGAGAAGGGGCGAGTATTCTTGTTAGCGTTCTTAGCTTTTTACATTTGCTACATCCCGAGCTGCAGCTCCATGGAAATCCGATGCACATATATTTACTAGCACCGTACTTGTAGCTAACTTCTTTTTACATAGGGTGTTCATGAAAGACTATGTAATAATCTGCCTTCTTATTGCTACAAACGCAATTTATTAGCATCGAAATGAGATTTGATTCGACGTTGATTTCCCAGGATTTCTGTAGGTACCAAACCGTTTATTTATACAAACTCCCGGGGTGGAAACACCAGCTTCTATTTATTTGGAACTTGTCGGTAAATGGACCATTCCGAACCAGAGAATCTACGTTCGCTGGATAATTTTCGGATTTATATGACGGTGGTGTTATTTGTTTTCACGGCCGCGCGGCTGTGGTGTTCCCCACAGAGAGACCCGCGACGAACGAAAAATAAACGTCGCCCTTACGGCACTGGTTTCCGTAATTTTATTTTTAATGCGGCCGGCTACGGACCGGCACGACTCCCCGATATATCGCAGGGAAATCGGGGAAATATTGGCCAATAAACGTGTCGCTCGATACTCCGTGCAGCTGCTTTAAACTGCATGAAATCTTCGCGCCGTCGATCCCGATCGAGTCCGGGCTTCTCTCGAACCCGTTCGCCGATATCGATTTCCATTTCGTCGCCGATTGAAAACGAAGCCGGCCACGCTCCGCCCGACCGGCACATTATTTTCCACGTTCTTTCCTCGAAAATGGATCGGATAGCTTCATTTCCGGTGTCCATTACGACCGAATGAAATGCTCACATTGGGTATTTCATCGTCTCGATTATAAATTCCGGCGATACAACGCCGCTTCATTAACATTAACGAACTTTGCGTGGCCGATCGAATCGAGTCTATCAATTTTAATATTAAAGCCGCCCGGGAATTCTCGAAGCTTCGATATCGAATTATTTTTGCTATTAATTGTTATCCTGAAAAGGTGCATTCTTCGTGATTTAATATTCAATTCCTCACATAAGCTTGAAACATCAGTCTCGAAGTTCTCGCATAATTTTTCATTTTCCGAAGACGAGTCGAAGGAATTGAAAGGATGCAATATTTTTACGAGAAGATGGAAAATTGTTAGAGGAAACGCACGCAGGTAACCGATTACTCGCACAATGATTAGACGAACATTATCGTAGCAACGTGTGGTATACTGTTGCCATTGTACTGCCGATTGTATGCGTAATGACGCGTCTAACGCTCACAAAGGGAGGTCGCGAGCTGATTTTCTAGTTTCTGAGCGTGATCAGCCTCGAATTGCAGAGATCGATCTGTGGCTGTAAGTGCTAAAATTTACAATAAAAACTAGCGCCTGATTCTAAGATAATTAGATTATTAAATGGTTCTTTATGTCGATCGTAGATTGTTGCTAACGATATTATTATTTCAGCGCACTGGTTCGATCAATTGCTATTCAAAACACTATTTGCAAATTATCACAATAATTTTAATTAGATTATTGATTGGAAATTCTACTTACAAAATTCGATAACTAAAAGATGCTTTGGACTGCACCCGTTATTATTAGAAAGAGACTAACAGTATCAGATCCGAAATGTTTGCAGTGAAATTTCCGCGTTCGTTTGGATCGAAACTGCATTGTTAGTGTAAATTCAATGATAACGATTTGAAGTGATTAACGCGACTCGCCTCGTTAGAAAGGAAACGTGTCTAATTGGCGTTAGCTCCGCGATTTGATCGCATTTCCCGGAAACCGCGGGTTGACACTGAAATCGGCGCGTAAAAGTCGCGGTATTGGCAATGGCGGCGTTAATGACGTTTTCTTTATCAGCAGGCGAGCTAACTATACTCCGATGACAAACCGTGCGCGGCGCAGCGCCGTCTCACTCGCGAATTACGTCAAAACAGCCGACGACAGGCATACACGTCAATACGCGAAACGTGTCACGTGAAACAACGCGTCGACAGTTGCCATTTCTTGTCCTGCTAAACAGGTAGAACCGGCGGAAAAAAATTGATTCAAAGTTCGCAACCGCCGCGGCCTTATCGTCGCGGCAATCGTCTGCGGCGCATCTTCGTAAACAGCGATACCGTGTCTAGCAAAATATTATTTCGACCATTTAACCTTCGCCTCGGCCGGTATGCCATTCTTACACAGTGGACGTACAAAATATTCGTACACCTTTTAAAAACGAATAACTTTTATTTTGTAAATCTAAATAAGTTACATGTACAAAGTTTCATTGAAATCGGTTGACGCATAAAAAAGCTTTGAGCATTCTAAATCGCAGATTCTTACAATTTTTGATCGCTATTGATGAAACTTTGTCTCACCGAAACTCGAGCTGTTGGGTCAAATTTTCAAAAAATTATTCGTTTTTAAAAGGTGTACGAATACTTTGTACACCCACTGTAACTACATTTTACGGAATTACAACAGAAATGCGTAAGTGAAGTACAGAGCAGTGAATATTTAGCAGAAGAAACGCATTTTTATGTGACTCCCGTTATTTATATTTAGCCTGTCTAAATTTAAATAGAAGTACGATAAAAACATTGATAACACAGGTTTCTCGAATCGATCGTTCTCAACTGATAGATCGTTCGATATACCCGATAAGCGTTTACGATCTGTCCAAGAACTCAACGACCATAGCTGCGATTCACTGGTATGTAACGTATTAGTAACATCAAAAGATAATTCTACAATAATAATATAAAAATAACAGCACGAATGGGCTTCACTGACTAAAGTAGTATAGCAGACTATCATCTCGTGTTACTAATTTTCCTAGGCATAGAAAGTGGTCGAATAATCCTGAATCCTGGGCTAACCTATTAGCTAGCCTGAAACTCATCGATTACGCTCGTCTTAAATTCGATGTTGCATACAATTGGGTCTACAGGAACAATTTTGTGTAGGTCTGGGTTATCCTGCCTAGTCCCGGGCTAACCTATTAACCGGACATGACGACATAACTCGTGAATCACGCTCGTGTTCGGAGTAATACTAAGCATAATTTGAGAAAAATGACGAATTTTTGTACAGCATCGAGAAGCGTGTCTCGGTTGAATCGATCGAGATTTGCGCTGACAGATCGATTGGTTTCGGTCGCGCGTGTGCCCGATCGAATGCTACTCGATGTCCGAAGGTCGCAGCGAGTAACGTCACACTCGCTGGCATTTTAGTCACATGTTTGTTCTTTGTCACGCGGGTTTGCGAATGGTTACGGCGCGCGAGAAACGGAGGAGAACGTTTTATCATTCGGGGATTTCAACAGACGAGCGTTAGGGTCCACGTCGTCGAGGAGGATCATGGCAGGACGAGGGACAACGCGACGACAGCCGAGGCCGAGACACGGCAGAATCCGTATTTCGGACAAAGGAGCAAAAGAGAGGGAGAGGGAAAGAGAGCCGGAAACAGAGAGAAAGAGAGAGAGGGACTGAACTAGTAAACACTAGAGAACTGGCTGGTCGAAGGGGGCTGCCAAAGTGTTCGTCTTCGCCACGCTTCCTTTTTATCGAGATCTGATCCGAGAGCAAGAAGAGGGTACAGAAGACGATAACGAGCTTAGATATCGCGCGGCAGGTGAAAACACCATCTGGTTCGGACGAGACAATGAGAGGATAGAAAAAAATGATACTGTCAAAACGACAGCGCGGTTCTAACGCGATGGAATCGACGATTTCGAAACCGAAGCCGCTGGATAACAGAAACTGCTCCCGAACGCGTGACCATGCTCGGACAGGTCCAACCTTTTCGGGTTATTTGTAGGGATGCTTGAACGGGTACGTACCTCTGCGATTGAACGGCCGAACCCGTACGGCAACCTTTATTTTATCCGTAGCCATGATTTCACACCGGTAACGCGCACTGTATATCCCGATCACAAGGAACTGCTCGATGCTTTTTTATACACAAATAGATTATTCACACGATCTTCATAGCGCTACATTATTCTCAACCCATACCGCGAACCTTTCATCTTTTCAAACGACACTACGTCTCACCGAGCCCATGACACACTTCGCCATATTGCTTGAAGCTCGTCGTGCACCAGACGACAGTCGTTCTATCGAGTGAACGTACTTTCCAGAACTGCCGCTAGGAACGCTCGAGAGCTTCGAGCACCGTGACGTCACTCGGTGACGGAATCCTCCGGTGCAAACTACGAAACGTTAAAATTCCCCATATTCGAACATTCCTGCATTATCAGCTCTATAGACTTTCTATATTATCGATCACTTCTTTGATTTTTCGCTTAGACTTAGCATCGGAATGTATGTATTTGGAAAATTGAAAGGTAGATACTAGAAATGGAGAATAGAAGATGCAATAATCCGATTACTTTTAATTTAGATGATTTATTAAAAATGTACTGTGAAGTATTCCCCCAGCGTTATTTGAATGAAATTTAGGTACCTAATTGGGATGAATAAAGAATTTTATGGAAAATGTTGAAGCGTTGACTAATTTGTTGATATTGTTTCACCGAGTATCCTAACGTCTTCCATCTAGCGAGGAAATGTCGTACCGAAAAATCGTGGCAACTATCGATCAGCGCAGCAAAAGGTGAAAATCATCGTCCCCACGAAATTCGAATTGTGACAATTTAATTTTGTCGCGTTCATCGGATAATTTTACCAAGCTCCGCTCTTGCATGAAACTCATTAATCATATAGCTGAATTCGAGTTTCTAGAAACATAGAAACATGTTTCGACAAAGTTTCGAGTAAAGGGTGCAGTCGACGTTTCAGCAAGTCACGAAAAAAGCTCAACAAAGAGGCATGAAAAAGAACGCCAGCCAACACGGTCACAACAAGGACGTCAAGAAGGTCACCGAAAAGTCTCCAAAAGGTCACGAAAAAGTCAGATTTCGCCCGTGTTATGGGGTCATGTCTTACACAGTCTGAATTACCGACGTCGCTGAAAATCCCTAGCAAATAATCCCTTCTGTAATCTCTAGAAAAACAAATCTCTCAACAATTTGAAAATTAATTTTGATTTTCAAATACGACTATGAAAATCCCAAACGATGATACTTCATCTGTACTATAAAAACAATAGATATTTTATACCAACGATGGTAATGTAACTTTCCTCAATACCAACTGCAGCCAGGCCAGAATTTTTTATAACAGCAATCTGTAAGAAATGGGCGAGGGTAAGTCGAGGCAACAACGATTTCATGAATAAATTGCCAAATGATACGGTTTCCTCTATTCAGCGATGTCTGAATGTATTAAAGCAAGATTGCCTTAGAAATCCACAAGGAATATCCGATACTACTTGTGTTGTCCCATCCGTATCTAGGCAACAATATGCCGCATATCAGGTGTATACGGAATGTCTCGACGAACGACAAGTGTTATGGATTTCTGCCGTGAAAGCAGAAAAAGTAAAACGCTCCTCGTCCAATTTTGCAATGTACGCAACGAATTCGAATCCGGTGTGTGATACTTCCACGGAAGAACAGCGAGCTAAGCTGCAGAAGATCAAGGAGTTGACGAACATCTTGAAGGTTGATTCACAATAATTGGATAATCACTTTGTACCGTGCAATATCTATATATTTTTCACAGGATACGGATAGAAATCTGACCGAGTGCGAAGAAATATTGGCCAACTACATAAGAAAGCGTCTGAGGGTATGTTCAAAATTAAATAACACTTCTCCTGCCACTTATTATTTATTCTGCCCATCGAGAATCTTCAGTTAGACTTACATAGCACGGTGAACTTACATCTACGGACATCAATCATTAAACAATTACTCGTAAATTTATAATTGAAGGATTTAGTGGATGAACATATTAAGTGACATTTTTTAACAAATGCAGACTTCCTGCTGGTAGACCATGTTACGAATCCTAATAAATTTAAAGTTGATTTTCTCAAATTCATTCAATTGTTACTTACAATATTCACCCACTGACCTGTTCAATTATCTCTCGCCGTCTCTCCCTGAATGCAAAGCGACAAAACGGCCATTCGGAAAACGTACAAAAGAAAACATCGAATAATTCCGAATTACTTTTCACTTTATTTCATTCAGGATCAACAATGACAACATCTCGAGGCACTCTTCAAAATGCCACGGTTTAGTATAATATTCAGTCTTAGTAACACAAGTATCAGAGAAATAGTGATATATATTTATGAAGCTGACGACTCGATCTTCTATTTACCATCCTTTGTACCAGCCACCATGACCACCGTAACCACGGTATCCACCATAACCGCCATAACCGTGGCTATAAAACAGAGGCCATCCGGGGTACCATCCAGGGTACCATCCGTGGCCATAGCCGTACCTAAAATCAAAACTCGTAAGCACTTGAAGGCATCCTCGAAATCCTAGAGAGTCTAATTAACCTATTTTGCTGCCGAGATTCTTTCTAAAATCATTCGTTGTTGAGGTATTTGGTATAACTAGGCTACCTCCTCAATCTAGGTCTGACTAGGTGTGTCCTTTCCGAAGGAATCTCTGCAACCTCTTTCATCACGAAGGTGTACGTACCAAGGCCATCCGTAGCTATATCCTCCATAGCCGCCCCACGGTCCCCAACCGTAGCTTCTCTTAGCTACCTTCTTATTGCCGGCCTCGTCCTGAGGATTCACTTCCGGCTGGGTCTCAACTGCCACCTGTTCAGGAGCCTCGTTCTCGCTGGCCAGCTTTTCGGGCACAGTGGCACACGCGCCGAACGCGAAAGCGAGCAACAATAGCAGCGACTGGAATCATGATCACCATAACACCAAACTTTCAGCGAAACACTGTAAAACACCGTATCGATAGCTTTGCTAGAATCGTGCCTTACCAGAAGATTCATGGTTAAGCCTGGCTCACGGATTGCAATGTGGTGGTCCATGGGGTGGACGGTTCTTTTATACCCGCCACCCTATGGAAATCGTTCGTGGCGTTATGTATGCCCGGCCACCAGGTCCACTGCTATTTTCTAATTCCCCGATTGACAAGTTCCCGATACAGTTTCCATTTATGGGGTTGCCGAGCCACGTAACAACAGGCGCCGACGATGCATTCGTCTGGTTTCTGCCTGCGGGATCATGTGTATGCGGAACATGTTTTCGGGCAAGTTCTAACTGCGGTCCTTGATTGAAACGCAGACGCACGAGCTCCATTGTTGTCTGCACAGAAGGCCTGGTTGCGATTTTAATCGAGGATTTTATACTAGAACTCAGAAGCCTAGTGCCTCAGTCTAGACAGCATCATAATCGCTGTGCTCGTAATGAGTGATTGATCGTTTGCTAATTGGGTGTCTCGCATTTAATTGGAGAAACTCCCTTTAGTGCGAATAATTTCTTCTTCTAATCCAAGTTTTTCTAGTGAATCTCTATCCAATTATTATCAAGTTGTGATTTCTTATAGCACCACAATTTCGCTGCGAAATGCGGATTCTGTTATCACTGAACTGTAGATTGAAATGCAAAGTTCCCACTCGTTGTTGATCGAGTCTTCTCCATTTCCATTATTTATGGTAATGGATTGACTCTCCGACTACCATCAGATTTGTCTCGCAGATATTTAATAACGAGAGTCAGCAAGAAGAATGTTTAACATGCATCAGAAGTTAGATACGCGCCGGCAATGCAACCGCGCCATTATAAACTAATCCTCGCGGTGTTCCGAAGCTGTTTCGCTACTGTAATATTTAAATCTTGCATTGTTTCCGAGCATAATGAAAATAATATTCCTGAGAACGTTCCCAAAAGCGGCACGCAATTTGCCGCATTTCGCGCGTCCTGTAATTATCTTGCCAAAGTAATTAAGCAATTACCGACATGCCAGTCGATCGGACAAAGATTTGGAACGGCAGCACCGTTCCCGGGGTCACGACAGACCGCGAGCAGGAACTGGTGGTTACATAAAAACGGGCCCTTTTCCTGGACGGTTTCGCGACTGGAAACTTCGTTAAATCCGCGGATTTTTTCTTAAACCCCCTCTCTTGTGTCGCGCGTCCAGCAGAGCAATTGTCCTCTTAAGGAGGTTTTTGTCAACACCAGTCCAGGAAATCGACGCGACACCGTTTGTTCGAACTTTCTCTGGGTGGAGAACAGGTGACATAATCGACATACTTATGAAAGCCACGCCACGGTAAACACCTAAACTTGATTCGACCGATTGTTCGTAACGCTGCGTCGCGAATTGGCAAATATTCCGCAAATAGGTATTTCGATTCCATTACTGTAACTGAACCGTCGTCGTGGCCGATCGAGCGATCCCTTTTCGCAACGGTCCCGCTGATTGGAACTGTCTCTCGTCGGATGAACAATTTCACGTGCGTGTGTTGTTTAGTGTATGTATATTTCTTTTCACTAGCCTCTCTCTCTCCCGCGTCGGTCAATTAAATTCTTCCTCGTAGATGCCATTAATAGGCTCATTTCCTATATTGTGAAACAATCGGTACATTCCCGTTCGTAAAATCCATATATTAAACGAAAGAGAAATTTGTCCAGGCATTTTTCTATCCTCTGAAGAAAAGATTCGAGTCTGAATGGCGAATTTCGTACGACATTCTTTGTCACTGCCAATCGCAGCGGGTAAAAAGTGTATTCGCACGATCAGCTATTGCGTGACTAGTTGGAGAATGGAGATAACGGGCAACGAAAAAGTGGGACAAACATTTTCGAAAATAATCAATTCGTTCAAACGAATTTTCTGTGTTCTTTTCATTTTTTTAGCACAAAATATATTTTTAAATCCTTCAGCGCAGAATCATTCCCAACACAATTACTCAATTTTACAAACGATTTTATTAAAACCAAAGGTCGCTAATAAGCTGCAGTATTCGCTACCGTGCGCAGCAAAGCCGAAAGTAATTAGGAGAGGACGACACCTCGTCGCAGTTTACCAAAATTTGATAAACCGGTCGCGTGCAGGAAATTCGAAAATAATTGGCAACTGCGTGATAGCTCGTGCTCTCGCTTCATTAAGGTCGCCTCCTCTAATTACGTCCCCGTACGCTTGCAATTAAACCGGCCTAGAATCTATTGTGCTTGTCCGAAAGAAACGTGTCTGATTCTGTGGTGTTCCGCGGCGTTTCTTTCCCGCGGTGCGCGCCGCGCCGTGCCGCTTCAGTTGTCGCAAATCAGCGGGCAGGTCTGTGCAATTGAGGAGAAACTCGACATTTCTTTCCGAGGTTATGCAAAAATTCGCCCCCACTTTGCGCGCGCTTTGTTTAACGACGTTTCAGCGAGACAGTCGGCAGACAGTTCCCGGTGGCTGGCGAAGTTTGATGGTGCTGCGCGCTGGATCACGCGGTTGTTCGACACGTGATGGAACCGTCCGCTCGATTCTCATTAGTCTCCATCGATAATCACCTCTGAACGCCACCGTTACGATCAAAACTGAACCATCAATTCAAAAAGACTGGTACCAATCGCATAAAATGTAGATTCTCAAAGAGTTCGCGACACGAGGAACTACGTTTCCCAAAAATGGCACAGTGACCGTCCAACACCAGTGCATAAAGTGTACAACTTCCTGATAGAAAGTGTCCTCAACCATGAAACTTAGAACTTTCTATGCTCTGTGTTTTCTGTGCTCATCGCGCTCGCTAGCTGCCGAAGAGGATCCAACTTGGAACAGCTCGCAATCATTAGAATCCGAGGAGCTGAAGTTGTACCTGGATGAGAATAATCCGCGGGATAAGCGAGCCCTGGGTCTGATTCTTACAGGACTGGCGCAGGTTTTCGGCTACGACGTGAGTCCCATTCAAGTAGCTTCGTTGCCCAATTCAGAGCCACCCACGGTAATCGCGCTGTCAGCTAACGAAACGCAACAGGGAGCCAATGGATCCTCTTCGACAACAGCATCGCCCAGGCAGCGAGAGACGATCAGGTTCACGGGAGTCCTGAACTTCGGGAACAATGGCAGTCTGCTGAGTCACTTGCAGGAGTACGAGCAGGTTTTCCATGGGACCAGCAATGGTACAGGTCCCATAGCGAACGCAACATCTCCGACATCCACGGAGCCGCCTGTGGACATCAGGCACCCATTGGCACCGCTTTTGGTGAATATCCCCTTGCCTGTGATGCCACAGCCGCCGCTGCCAGAGATTCCTCCGCAAGACATCAAGCTATCTTATCCGCCAACGGTTCCCATTCGGTATGTGCCCGTACGCGGGCAGCAGGAAATGGTGAACAGACAAAACGCGAGCTCGGTGAAGCAGACGATAGAGAGTCGGCCGATCCAAAGCGGACAGGAAGTGAAATCGGCGCGGGTACCGGTCGGTTTCGCTTCCACGAGTGAACCGCCGTGGAAGAAGGAATACGAGGAGAGACTGGCCGAGCTGGAACGCAAACAGGCCGAGCATGCTGAGAAGCTGAGGCAGCAGGAACGATACAGGAACCGCGTGAGGGACGATGATTATAACAACGAGGATGATCGGTGGAACCACGGGAAAGAGGATGAAGATACCAGATGCATTGAGAAGGAGAAAGACAGCTACAGCGACACCTACTCTTCGGCGGAAGAGGATGGTTCCTCGGAAAGCTATCAGGATCACGTCAAGAGACCTAGCGAGTCGCAGGAAGACGAAAACATTCGCGAGGATGAGGATCAGAAACCGTTTAGGCAGCAAGAAGACTTCCCGATCAGTGATAATTATACCAATGTTCAGTTCAATGAACCGCTGCCCATCACCGGAGATCATGAACACCAGTGGCCCGAGCAGCTTCGGAATAGTTACGGAGAGCTACTGAACAGCAGCGAGTTGAACGATGGGTTTGCTAACTTCTTCAATCAGTTCAAGGATAGTAGCTTGTATACGGTGCCGGGTAGTCAAGGTTCCAGGGAGAATCTGAAGGAAGAGGATTATTCGCGGTCCAAGGAGAACGAAGACGAAAGTGGTGAGAAGAGGGAAGAAGTCGATCTTCCAGCGAGGAATAAGTATGAAGAGTACAGTTTGGAGGACGATGGAGATACGAAGAGGAAAGACGACGAAAGGAATATTGACAAAGACTTGTCCGACAGGACAGATAAGTTACCTGACAAATTCTTGCCCAGTGGGAAAAATCGATCTAAGTTAGACGATCAAAAGTCGAGAGAAGAAGTGAATTATAGCAGCTTCATGCCTCTGATCGTACCTGCTCGGTACGTGTCCGCCCCTGAAGAGGTGAAGAAAGCAAAGGCCAGACTCGCTACGATCGAGAAACCAAGTAGAATCAAGGTGGCTAGCAGAGATAGCAAGAAGGTTCAAAGCAAAGAATCGAGAAGTCCGAAGAAGGAGAATCTGAAGGCGAAACCGAGTATTCTGGATAGACAGTTGCCGAAGAACCTTCACGAAGGCGAGCAGAAGGATTTCCAACTGTGGCCACCTCCATTCGACTTCGTTCTAGATGGTACAATTCAAACAGACGTTGCTCCAGGCAAACTGGACCGCAGATACGTTAAATCTCCGTTTGCTGTTCGGAAAGTTGAGACTCGCAACGAAAGGATCAAAGAGGTCCAGAAAACTGAAAGACATATGACTACACAGAGTCCAGGTCAGAGAAGTCGAGGTTCTTCTAAGAATAACTCTTACGAGAAGTTCAAGGAAGGTCTGAAACCTCACACAATCTCTTCAAAACAGTCTGCTGAATCAATCAACCGAGAGAATCGCACGCAATCTGAAGTTGCAGGCGCGAAAGGATCTCGACGACGTGTTCCACAGAGTGCAGAAACAACGGACCACTGGGATCGGTATAAATATACCACAAGTGACAACTATTTGGTCACCGAACGACCTAACGTCGAAGTGGTGCGTTCAACTCAACAGCAAACGCCAGGTTCGTTCTCGAAGAGGTTCGAGGGATTGAAGCGCAGCACCGAAAAATTTGAGCCCGTTTTAGAAAGTTATTTTACCGAGAGATCTCCTGTGGATAATTCAAAGATTGCTGATCAGAATGCACGAGAGTTTCAGGTGGTGATGCCAGGTTTTGTGCCACCGACGTTCGAGAGATCAGCGGGTTATTTCCATTTTCCCGCGATGAATTACCAGCTCGCTGAAAAAGTGGATAACGAAAGAGCGATCGGCATTATTGCACCGCGACAGGACGCCTATCGGCATGCCGAAAGTTTCATGAAATATCCCAGTGAACCGGAAAACAGAGATGAGAAAGTCGCAGACGGAAGTTACTCGACTGGCACGCACGATGCGGGCGTTTTAGGGCAAAAAGTCGTCGAGCTTAGCAGACCGATGGGTTACGTTGATTATGTTCGCATGTTGTAACAATTAGAAATGCCGACGTTTCTTGAGAGTGTCCTGCGATTAATGGGTATGTATGTTGTTAGGGAACATGGAGATATTTAGATCAATTCAAACACAATTCTGAATTTGTATAATATTATTGTGTTTATATAACATTACGTTAACATAAGCTTCGTTATTTATGTATATCGTCACTTATCGAATAACCTTTTAATACATTATCAATTCTAATTTATTGGATAGTGCTGAATTTCCGTAAAAAAAATAAAAATGAATGTACTTCTTTCTAGGTAATTATTTCCATTGATCAATTATTTCCCTAAAATTATACTGCATTAATGTCGCTATGTATTGATTGCCACTATAGTTTCTTGTGTTGCAATTATGTTACAGGATAGAAGAGACGAAATGCAGAGGCGTAGCGAACTGGAGGACAAGATGTCCGAAATTCTAGAAAATTTGAAGACTCGTTTGCTTGTCGAATAAATTACTTTCATTACGTGAATATATTATATATCTTATCTCTCTCGTTTCATTATTCAAATTATTGTAATAATTTCCTGATATCAGTATACGATGTTAACATGACCGAAAGCTCAAAATGATTAAGATGAATAATAAAAAATGCATAATTCTAAATTTTAACGTTATGCAGGAAGGAAATATATTTTACTTACCGACTTTGTTCTCTTTTAAACAGCATCAATTTCAAAATTTGAAATTTTAATTTTCGGTTCTCTCGCGACGACATCGATAGTTCTCGATTTGAGTAATCCTGAAATCGAACAGAGCGCGCGACTGTCGCGATGTTGTTGTTGTGTTGACAGTATGTCGAAAAGCTTGATTGTTTTCTTTTATATGAATAAAATTAAAGTAGTGCGTTAATAAGTAATTTACTTTGTATTTTAGTATAAGTGTTAGTGTGTGTTATATATTATTAGAAAAATGGAGGAATTTTTACAAAACGTAGGTGTTGGGTTAAGATCCATAGATGATTCATTTTTTGAAGATTCATACCGAGTTTGCAAGATTTTCCAACGAAAAGGTGTCACCGTTGTGGACGACGAAGAGTTATGTCACGGCGTGTAAATAAATGCTTTTTATTCTTTATGATTATTTAAAAAAGTCACGTAACATTGACATAACCTAACTTTATCATTGTTTATTTCAGTATAAAAGAATTCCCCTGTTATGCCACTGGTTGTAAAGCCACGTTTAAAACGTTAGTAGACTTTGAAATGCACTATAATACCAATCACCGTTACGTTTGTGCAGAATGTACAAAATCATTACCGAATGCACGATTGTTAGATATTCATATTCAAGAAACTCATGACAGTTTCTTCCAAGTTTTATCTGCAAAGCAACCGATGGTATTTATATAAATTCTAGTATTGTACATATATTAATGCTCTTATTAATATTTTTACTTCTTTATAGTACCAATGTTATGTTTCTGAATGCGATCTAAAGTTCAAAAATTCAGTAGAGAGAAGGGATCACTGTATTAGTGTCCACAAGTTTCCTAAAAATTTTCGCTATGATAATACTCCTCATTCTATGAAAAAAGAACCACAAGACAAAATGGAGGTAGAGGAGCACAAAAAGACACAGTCAAAATCTAAGAAACCACAATTAAATAAAAATCAAAAGAATAAAATGTTCATTGCTGCAGCAAAGACTACCGTCCCAGTAAATTCTAACATTAATGACAATCAACCAGCTGCTTCGAATTCTGCTGAAAGTTTACCGTGTTTATTTTTCGTACCTCGACAAGTACAAAAGTCGTACACAAAAGCGCTTACTAAAAATCAGAGCAGTGAAACGAATGTCTTGGAAACAAAGACTATGATGGACTTGGCTGAATCGTTGCCTACATGATACTGTCCGCTAAAAATATTGGTGAACTTTTGCGAGGAATGTGAGAAAGAGAAAAAATTTTATATAAACATTCCAATCAAAGGGGTTTTACTATAAATATATCTTAAATATCATAACAACGTATGTACAAAGTATAGCTTAAAATACTCGCGTGCGTTAATACTAGTAATACTATCTTTGTTTATTTACATTCTTCTGACTATTTTACTCAATACACATTCTTTCTACTAATTCGATTGTTGTTTACTTTCTTTGTTGTTTATACATACCTATACTATGGTAAAGCTCATACGAGATAGTTGATTCCGCACGATTTTCATTCAGGTAAAAAGACATTACTACACGTCACGTGAGTTTATTTGATGTGTATGTGTATGTAACGTGACAGCACGTGAGCTCACGTGACGAAAACAATTTCCACCAACTCTCATAAAAAATTCTTCTTGCAAAATATGAGGTGTGCTCTGAAAAGTGTCTGTGCATTGGTTGTCGTATTCGATATGTTTAGTCTGCATTCGCATATTGTCAGCATTCGAGAAAGTTACATGTATCTTGGTACAGTTGACGAAACTTCTTGACGAAACAATTCACGATTTTTGCACCACAATAATGCACCTGCTCACACATCATTGCTTGTTCATGATTTTTTGGCCGAAACCAACACTGTAATGATATGCCCCAGGTCTTCATATTCACCGTGTGACTTTTCTCCCCAAAAATAAAGGAAACTTTAAAGAGACTTAGTTTTTCAAGCATATACGCGGTTAACCCTTCCCGACCCGAAGGACGTACGGTGTACATCCTGATGTGATGTAACGTTTTATGATTCTATGATACTTATTCTGAATACGAACCGTATTATTACTATATATTTAATATCTTACTCAATCATTTTTTGATTTTTATAAATATAAAGATATAGGCGTACCTCCGTCGGGTCGGAAGGGTTAACCGCGTATATGCTTGAAAAACTAAGTCTCTTTAAAGTTTCCTTTATTTTTGGGGAGAAAAGTCACACGGTGAATATGAAGACCTGGGGCATAAAAGCGAATCGCTGAAAGAGCTAAAAGTTCGAGTTCCAAAAACGTTGCGGGAATTGGAAGAAGCGCTGGCATAAGTATGAACTACCTAATGGAGACTGTTTTGAGAAGGATAACGTTCATATAGTCTATTGTAGACGAATAAGTAACATTTTTTCCGAAAAATTAAAATTCCCGTTACTTTTTGAACACACCTCGTATATTATTACTAGGGGGATCCGCCCCCTGTTCTATTCGCCACTCGGAGTTTTTGCGTGACAGAACTCTGTGGTTCTCAGGAAGAACGCCGCATGTCACAATTTCAAAAAATTTGAGTTTACGCATTAATTGAACTTTATAATACAGGATTTACGTATTTACCAGAAGAAAGTTGAGAAAATAAATTCGAAAGGCTCAAAAAAATAATGCAATTTAACCGATGTCCTATGTCAAAACTTTAGTGAACAAAACTTTAAACGACAATATCTCGAAAGTGAAAGTATGTGACATGCGACGTTTTTCCTGACAATCACAGAACTATTTTATATAATACAGATTTTGCACTCCAAATTCACCCTTTAACAAGTCAAATACACCCTTTTGCAAATCAATTTCACCTTTTTGCAAATAAAGTACTTTTAAGTAAGTTTTTGTAAAACGAATCAATTCAAGTGTAAATTAATTAAGAAATTCAAAATTTTATTTATTGCAAAGATGTCAAATACTTATTTCAAAAAGTAATTACCAATTTATGAAGTTTGTAATGTATGAAAACAGTGTCTAGATATGCATATTTATCGTAGCCATTTTCTGATTAAAAAAATTTTTTAGATGAAAATACATATGTTTTTATGGAACATAAAAATGGGTTTTTTGTCTGAACTTCTGAACTCAAGGGAGGTGCTTACAAGTGTAATCAATTTTAAATATTCTTAATGTGAATGAATTTAAGAATATTTAAAATTAATATAATGAATGATTTTGATTTGCAAAATGGGGTGAAATTGATTTGCAAAAGGGTGAGATTGATTTACAAAAACATGAAATTGATTTGCAAAAGGATGAATTTGGAGTGCAAAACTTGTAGAAAGACATCAATGCAGGTTCCAATGAATCCAATGAACCAATGAATCCAAATCTTTCAACAGAAAAGTCAATCAACTAACCCGTACCATCCTTCGCGCATCCGAAATCTACTAAGTGATCAAAAATAGAAGAAAATATAATTGACCGAATAGACTAACAAAACAAAATACCAAGTCAATACCACTAATTTTGTATAAAAACTGGACTATGTCGTATAAATCATACATCTGAACTTTACTAGGGGGTTCCGCTCCCTGTTCGCTTCTTTCATCAACCCCCGCGTCGCTTCGCCACTCGGAGTTTTTGCGTGACAGAATTCTTATATAATAGAAAGACATCGACGCAGTTTCATAGATCCAAATGCTCCAACAGGAAATTCAATCAACCTTCCTTCGCGCAACCAAAATGTACTATAAGTGATCAAAAATAAAAAAAAAAATTGACCGAATAGACTAACTAAACAAAATACCAAGACACTAGTTTTGTATAAAAACTGGACTATGTCGTATAAACCATACATCTAAGCTTCGCCGTCTCGTTCCTCAAGGCAACCAATTCATACTTTAACTTCATATTCTCCTGTTCAAGAAAAGCTGCCCTGATAGCAATTTCATCCTCTTTTGCTCTTCTTGCGTCCCTGGACCTTTTCGCAGCTTCGTTGTTCTTCCTCCTCCTCTCCCAGTAGGCAGCGTCCTTCTCGTCAACAGTGCTGGTTGGTAGAGTTGGACTTTTCGTTACGCGTCTCATTTTGATGTTCGTGGTTTCATTCGACCGCTTAACAGACTCTAGCATCCTTTTTCTGAAATCCGAGTATGCCTCGTTCGAATTCGGATCGTAAATCTGATCGCCTACGTTGAAAGACAGTGGGTCCTTGGGGTAAGCCTTGAAGGGCCTAGGTGTTTTCTTACTCAGTTCCGGGCTGATCGGCCTTGAGTCTTTTCCACAGGTGGTCGAGGATGTCATCGACGTAGCTGAAGTTCCAACCATCAAACTCAGTTCTATGTCATGATTCGGCGTGAACAGCGCCGGAATGACGCCAGGCACCATGGGAATTGGCACAGTCATCGGCAGCATCGGAAACCTATCGAGCTGACCGATCACGTTTCTATCTGTCACGTTGGAGCACTTGTAGATCGCTTCGTACTTGTTCTTCTTAGGCGATTCGGACTCCGACGGAGGTGTCACCATGAACGTCCGACCCTCGAAACGACTCTTGAGAAGGTCCTCTCCGGACTCGAAGCCGGACAACTGCTTACTCTCCGATTGTTTCTCGCTGCTGACAGGCGAATTTGATCTCGATTCGCAGGACACAGACTCGTGCGACGTCCGCGAGAGGTTCTTTTTGCAGGAAAGATCCAAAATCGGAGGCTCCGACGATTCTGTTCTCTTCGCAGAGTAGGTGAAGTCCAGCGCCTGCATGGTGTTCTCTAACGGCTCGATGTAGCCTTCCATTTTGCTGTTATCTACCGTCTGAAAAGGACAATAAACAATTAACCATCACGTATTTTTAAGTGCACGGTGCGTTGTCAGATTGCAAATTTGGTAATTACCAGATTGCGGATTTTATGCATTCATGGCAAAAGTGAGTATGTGGAATTTAACGCAAAGGGCAGATTAAAAATATTGAGCTCCTATATTGTACAACACTTTGACACTTTTTATTTTGCATACAGATCCGCAGTCTAATAATTACACGCTGAAGATCGCCGGAAGTGGCGGTTCACACTGAATCTACCAAGCATTAAAAGCGCCTGGTGAATGTTACCTTGTAAAGATGATTGCACTACATCTATTACGATAGACGCTTGAACAAGGACATTTATTCCATTTTCTATTAATGCACTTTCATAGATTTAACAATCGCAGAACATAAAACCGGTCATTTTTAATCGCGGTAAGTTTAATGTTAAACGAACTTCATGATGAGCTCTTTCGAAATCGTAAAAAGCGTGAAGAGGCTTTAGTTGTCTCAGTCTGATATTAGATAAGGTAAAACTACATCATAGATCGAAACTTTTAGAATGTGTTCGACGGAATATCGTCTGACAATGACGCAAGTTCGCGTACTTCTGCGTTCGCGGAGCAACTGCGAAAGTAAACAGGATCAAACAGTTACCTAATTATTAATCCAAGGTGAGGTCACTTGTATCACAACACTAACTCGTACTATCGCGGATCCGTATCCTGTTCCCTGTGATTGTCAACCAAAATCAAGCGACAGGAAAGACACACTTAGAGAGCGACGGTCTCACAGTTTTTGGGTAAATCGTACTCGAGCAGCCAAGGCCAATATCCTTAAGAGAAGTGAGGGTGTTCGCTTATATACCAACCAACCCTTGAACCTGGGGATAGGAGGTCTCTTTGGAAAAGAGTGGGGAGCGGTTTTGTTGATCAGCACAGTGTGCCATAGCGCCGGGATAGGGCTGGCACCTTAAAAGAGACTGCAAAGCCTTGTCTTGTAAATTTTAAATAAAATATTTTCATTCACTAAAAGGCGAATTGAAAATGATATTTCGTATTTTATAGAAGAAACACTAGATCTCTTACTACATACACAATAATACAGTAAGAAAGAGAAGTTTTCGAAAACATTAATCAAATTTGCTTTGCATCACAAATACGAAGAAGTAAATGTTATATATTAGTTGTTGCATATGAAATGTCCGATTTTTAGCAGTGACATTAAACAAACGCAATGTACAACACAAATTTCAAGTTTCTTGATTGTATTGCGGTAAAATAAGATATTATATTCACGTTTTTCATTTACAAGATTGCTATCTTGATTTTGTAGTTCTTTTTACCGTCAACGACTAGTACGTTAATTAATCACCACATTTTGAACAAGAATCATATAATGCTACGGTCAATAAGTTATTTTTCCAGATTTATTTATCATATACAGATATATGAAAGGAATACACGACAGTAGCGTTGATTGACGTTGAAATAAACTTTATTTAAAAATAAAATTATACAATAAATGTAAAACTATAGAAGTAACAGACACGTGGTTGCCTTATAAAAATGACAAGAATTAATTTATTTAGATTTTTGTATAATATGTGCTCTAATAAAGATATTTATTAAATCATTTTTCATGAAGGCATCTTTATTATTTCAATAATTGTGAAATAAAAAAATCTAGGACTGGTCATTTGACCGGTCGTGATATGTACAGTGAAACACGAAAGTATTTGAACGCACTTTAACCCTTTGCACTCGGAGCTATTTAAACTCGGAAATTATGTTTTTAATTTTATCATACAATACTTAAATTTGTAGTAACTGATTAGATACTAACATATTTCATAATGTAAACAATATTGTGAATAATGGTACGGGAATTTTTAGTGGTGACTCAGAGTCACCACTCGAGTGCTAAGAGTTAAAACAGTCTAATTTTTTTATGATCGGACCAAACGACCTGACTTTTTTTGAGCTATTAGAAGAATTGATTTACCAAATGACATGCAGAAAAGATCTTGAAAAAATTGAAATTGCTAAGAATCACATGAGAAAGTAAAAGAGGCACCATTTATAACTTTTTTATTAGAGCCCGTAATGAAAATTTAAAATATGCGTTTTGTAGATGTATGTTAGTTATACACATGCTGAAAATTTCATCGAAATCGATTGACGCAGAAAAAAACGACACGCGTCGAAAGATGTAAGGATCTGTGAATTTTAAGCAGAAACTGACCAAAAGTCGCGAAAAACTATAATTTTCACCACATATTTAACCACTTCTAGCTCTTGGGTATGTTAATCGTTTTTTGATGAAATTTTCAGCATGTGTATAACATAGATCTACAAAACATATATTTTAAATTTTCATTAAGGGCTCAAATAAAAAAGTTTTAAAAAATGCTTCTTTTTATTTTTGCATGCAACCTTGTAAATTGTAATTTTCGGAAAATCTTTTTTGCAAATCATTCAGTAAACCAATGCTTCTAATTGCTTACAAAACATCAAGTCGTTTGATACAATTATAATAAAGTTATATTGTGTTTTAAAGTGCGTTCAAATACTTTCGCGCCATTAGGTCAAAAAACTGACGAATTTCGACGAGAGATGGAAAGGTTATTTATCGTGCGTATATCTCTGTAAAAAAAACAATTTTTTTTTAAAATTGGACTTTTGCACATTATGTCCCCGCTGAGTTTTATGAAAATCACGTGCTCACGTGATTACGTTTCATGATTACGATCATTTTTGTTTTCACAGTTTATTACGACGCTTTGCGCCGAGATGGTATTCAATTATCATAGATTCTTCGGTATTGTCAGTTGTTTTTGGTAACTTCATAAATTGTGGGAGTGAATATTCATTTTTCTTATTTCTTTGTTATAGAACGGAGGAAGTTATCACCTTCAATGTTCGAATGTTAGTTACTAGGAGTGATTACTAGAAGACCCTCGGGTCGGGTTTTGATGACTCGAGTCGGGTCTCCGACCCATAGAAATTTTCGGCTTTCCGACCCGATCCGGCCACTACCCAACTTGATTTCGACTTGGAGCATCCGAAATTTTCGTGTACCCTGGTATCACTAATTTTCGAGTCTCGACCAGACCCAAACCCGAACTTCTGTTAGCTACTGATGGACAAAATGTTAGTGCAACGTTTTGATAACGTCCACTTATTTGTACTTGACACCTAGGAAATGAAATTGTACGGAAATTGTAGGGAAACACATTACTATTAACATGAATTATGAGTGGTGCTCGAGAGGTGTTGATCAAATACAAAGGATGAACAACCCCGGTCTACATAGATAAAAGTGTAACTGTTCCAATGAACAAGAGATGGGTTAGGTACCTAGACGGAACGGGGATTGTCCGTGCGGTGTTGCGTCTGAATTTATAGTACCCGGTGGCTGAGAACTACCGTACCTGTCGCTGCAATTTCAGACCTTTTGTCAGTCCCATGAGTTGATTGCGACAACTTCTTGAACTGAAACAATCGAATACAGCTAAATTAATCCCTTCGGTAGTGACCGTGGCCCCAGGACAACGAAGAATCCAGTTACCGGTTAGCACACTAAATCCTTTGGGTACGTTCTACGAAGTCCGTACCCGTGCAAAAGGACGTCGATGTCCGTCGAAACGGTTGCCGTAAGTTTCGGACATGTCTCCAACGGCGGGGTGTCTTTTCATCTAGACGAGACCTATATAGAATCACTGCATAACCCTTTCGTGGGCCTTTCCTTCACTATTTCCCGTAGTTATTCCGTGCAGCCTGATTGTTTCTGACCGGCATCGCATGATTTACGATCGACGATGAAAGAGTTGCGGAATTTGCGTAAAGTGTCCATAAATCAACCGGCGAAAGCCGGTTGTCACCAAGTAAAATCTGAGAAATAATTTCAGTTCGTCGTAGAAAGGTGAAAAGAGGGACTACATACAGCTTGCATTTTCGGGATCGTTGCCATTGATGGATCTTCGTCGGTCTTAGCTCGTTACGGATGGACAACATATGGACCTCCTCATTCCGTCGCGCCGAAAGATGAAGTCTCGTCTCTGGCATATGCTGGCTAATGGCTCTGTTGCAACGGCTGCGTGTGTAAACCTACCACCACCGATCAAAATGACCGGTTTCAGATTTTTTATTTTACAATTATTAAAATAGTAAAAATGATTTCATTAGAAACGATTTTTATGTAAGGGAACGTGTACCAGTTACTTTTAAGGTTCGGTAGGTTTAGTGTATTAAGCACAGTATTTAAAAAAACACTACTTTAAAAAAGATATGAAATACTAAATACTGTATATCGATTACAGTGAAACCGAACTGAATCGTGGTTTCAAATCCGACCACCATCGATCCTCATTGTCTTGTACCTATCTTCCTCTGGGAAAGGATGAGCTTTGCGATTATAATACCGAAACTCTAACCAGATTTACTTTAGTCTGTTTGTATCCTCGATTTCAGCTATTGTCCCTTAAGTCTGCAGCTTGCCGAGACCGAACATGTAATCCGGAGTTAACGAGTAAAAACGACATGTTTTAGCAGCTGAATAGGATCCCGTTGTTACACGGCTGGAAATGGTGAAATCTGAGGGCATTAGCCCTCGATTAATTTTCGTAAGACGTCTCCACCTACTTATTCTTAATATATATACTTATCCTTAACTTTTGTAAATATTCACCGGTTCATTTTTCGATATATAAAAATTTTAAGAAACGAGTGTGAGAAACGTAGAAAAAGGGAAAAGGCGGAAGGTACAGTTATGCGCGATAGTAGAGACGTCTCATTATGTCTTCGTCCCGAGATCACGCCAAATTTAGTCTTTCGCTCCGGGCCCCGTTAAAACGACGTGCCCGCCATAGAAAACCACCCCCGTCGTCATTCACCCGCACCGCCTCCTGTCTCGTGTATACAAATTTTTGCTCTTTTGGCCACATAACCCAGATTTCTATGGTGCAGGGCGGACCGCAACCCGTTATTTGCGATTTTTCCCGTGGACGTCGGCCGACGACAGATGAATGCCCCACGCCGCATTTCCATCTGCCCGGGAACCCACAGAAGCGCACACAAACGATGTAACGGTACGCGATGCAAAATCCTCGCGATGATTTGCCGTGGAAATGTCTCAATTCACGACGCCGATGAAATCAATTGCTCCGTTGCGGCCAATCCGTCTCCCTACGAAACCAATCGCGGAAAGGCGTAGACTTTTCTGTCAATTCTCGGAAGCAAGAGACCCAATACGTTTCGTATTATAAAATTTTTGCAGACTCAATCCTCAATTCGTTTTTCATTAGAATTCAATCGTGCTTTATTCATTATATCGCATTCTAAGGACTTCAGACCGACTGTTTGCGCGTAGCGTGAGATAACGCAAGTCACCAATAGAAAGCCATATTTAGAAACAGCATAGAATAAATTCCTGCAATTCCATAATATTCGATGACAACAGCGAGCTTCGTGGAATCGGGTTTACGCAATGTTTTCATTTACAACTACCGTTCGACGAATAATTTCGGCAGATTTGTCAGACACTCGGCGTGAACATAATTGTACCTCGGCCTAGAGACCCTTCCCGAAACGTTTACGGAACGGTAAACTGCGAACGGAATATGGTGGCCCGGTTAAAAGTAATCATCGGCAATGCTTCCACTTTCCTTGAAATGGAATTGCTTTAGGGCTGTAAGGGATGGCGGTTTGAAAATGCCGAGTATTGTCTCGTTGTACATAGCTGAACGCCCCTGATCGTCGTTTGAAAAAGAAAGACACAATTCTATGTCGTTAAACGGAAGAAGAGATAGTTCTACACCCTCAGTCATCTTTTAAAAGATAGAAGAAATAGTATCACATCCTCGGTGGTCTTTTAAAAAACAGAAGAAATAGTCCTATACACTCGGTCGTCTTTTAAAAAGCAAAAGAAATAGTTCTATACTCTCAATCGTTAAAAAAACAATTCCTCAATCGAATCTCCCATCTTCAAAAATAGAAAACATACTGTTAATATTTAAGCTTGATCATCTAACGGAATGATTTATCAATTATGAATCTCCCAAGGCGAATTAACTCATCCCCAGTTAAAAAGATTACTGTAGGTACTGGTCGGAGAGTGCCCGTTCATAGGATTCCCGTTCGTAGGATTAGAAATAAACAGGAACTGGGACTGGACTGGGAATGGTCATAACGTAGATATGAATGGACATTGTGTGGTGTTTATTAAAAAGGCGGAATGGTTGGTATAGTAAAACAACGGGACGTTGGCAGGTAAGAGGTACAGTCGCCCCATAACGTGCAATAAAAATCTTCGTTCTGTGCAAACTGTTCGTTAATGGTGACACTCGTTTTCCTTCCCTTTTCTCGCACAAACGACATAATAGTATACTAGCTACGAACCAAATGTTCTCAATAAATCGTTCCTAACTCGGCAGCTTAGGGCGTTCAATTTCACCAACGTATTTGATTAAATAGATTTTCTAATTTTGGCTTTAGCAAAATACTCGTCATGCAGCTGAAGGAATTGCAATAAAAAATTTTCTTAATACGTTTAACGGTCACAATAACTTATCGATTCCAAATCAATACGAACTATCTAAACCTAAAATGCAGCGTCGAACCGAAATGATTGTCTTCAAATGGTTTTTATGCTAATGGTGGAAAATCGATATTTCCGGTATGCCCGACCCGTACAAATTATTTATTTACCAGAAGGACCTCATGGCGGGAGGTCGAGTCGCCCCGGGACGAACGGACATCAACTCTTTTAATATCCGACACCATAGCCGCCGAGAACGTTTACAAGAAAAGATAGGGAGGGTGAAATGCAATGGCCGAAGGAAGCACATTAAGACGTCCGAGAACGAGTGTCACCAAGAGCAATTACTTTTCGATTTATCTTGCGGCCGAGACCACCGGGCAAGTTTTGCCAACAGACTTTCGAGATCTGCTTATTTCCGGTGTTGTCCGCGCACGCCTTCTTCTCCCGCGGGAAACCCTTTCTCTTCCTCGGAGGCTGTCTGGACACGCTTTGGTCCGATCTTTGGGAATGAAATTATATTCCTTGACCGAGTGCTCTCCCTACAATGGCAACAGGGCATTCAACGCTGCGCTTCACCTTCCGTGTGAATACCTTCCTCGGTAAACAACCTTGCCGATACGTCTTATTCATCACAAAGATCGGATATCCTCGCGGATCTGTGAGAAAAGTTGTTTTCTGGGAGGAAACTCGTCTGTTGTGATCCGGCATTGTGTATGTACACTCTTCATACCTTGTGGCACTGTGTACAGTACAAATTGTTTTCTCAAATATCGAGAGCTTTCTCGATGAGAGCTTTTCAATGTATTCAATAAACAGTTGATTCAAGATTCAAGTTTTTTACGAATATCTCGGAAACGACCGCCACGAGCATGCATAGGAAAAAATTGTTCAAAATGTTGAGTTCTATGACATATCCAAAAATCATTAAAATTGGTGGGGGTTTCACACATCGAAAGGTTCACCAATGGTTTTATTAAAATCGCAGGCGTTTGGACTCTTTTTATCAACCCCCCGAAACACTGAGGAACATTTTTGTTCGTAATTCGAAGAACCTTTACAAATGGCCAGAAGCATGTCTCATTTTGCACTAAAATTTACGACGATTCTATCCCAATTCGAAAACAGAGTGGTTCGCCACACATTTAAAAGAAAATTTTCCCCACATAAGAAATGCGGTTCAACCTCCCGTTTCACAAAACAGCAAAGCACCGCAAGCCTAACCTAGAAAAGCGACAGCTTGGGGACAAAACTTCCTGGAGCAGCTCGGTGTCCGATTACTAAGCTGTTCGGTAAAGAGTTGAGAAACTCTAAGAGCGAGCTTGGAAAGCGTTTACACGCTATTTGTTTGAGAGCTCTTCGGAAAGAGTTCGGCGTTTGTCCCGCAGATTTCTACATTTTTGTACAGTTCCACTTTGACAGTTCCACTCGGTTTTCGTCCATCATCCACGCCCACGGCCATTCTCTTTTCGCCGAGCTTCTTTCCACGGAAAGAAACACGGTGGGCCTGCCTATGAGCATTCTAAAATTACGGATGTACCTCTTTGCTGTTTCGGCCAGGTCTGCCACCTTTGTTCGAAATTTTTATTTCTTTTTTTCTCTCCACACAGTCAGCTCACGCCCTAAGGGGGCTGGAGTACTAGGCCAGCTAATGAACAAGGACAAAAATTGTACGTTGAGTCGAGTGGAGGCAATTTCTCTGAGCGGAATGTAATCGACAAAGAGGTCGTGATTATTGCGGAAAACCGTAATAAAGGAACCGGTTCCGTGGGGTTTCTCCGACAGCATTCGAAATAAAATGAGTTGTAAACGCGTCCCCTGTCTCGAGACAGGTATCGACATCCTCCGATGCAATAAAAGCAGCCGGACTTTCTGCAGAATTTTTCGGGAAGAACGACCAACGTCAACCATAAAATCCGTCCTATTACGGCCAAATCTTTTACAACGGATAGACTCTAAAGTGGGGGCTCGTTGGATTAACGAAAACTCGGTTATGGTGTAACGGATTAACTTCGCCTGACTTCAAAAACGTTTTAAATTAGTTAACGACCGTTCTCGGCTACGAGGTAAAAATCCACTTTTCGTTTACCTTGGGCCCCCGTTGTATAAGGATTAAAGCAATTGCAATCTGCACTTTCTTTAGGGGACTTCTTTATGAGTAACGGACAACGTGTTTTAGTCCTTCAACGAATTTTCTAAGAATACATTTTGCAGCTTTGCATCAAACTAATGAACCGATCAGTTCGTTGGTCCGGGAATTGGGCTCGGAATGATTAGGATCTGACGTGGATTGCTGTGCTCTGAAGATATCCTGAGAATCTCGTACTGGTTCTCATTTCGTTTGATTTCACGAATTTGTATTGTTCCCCCCAGTAGACTATAGATTTTTATGCATTTGTGGCTCATACAAATGTTTAAAGTACTAGCAAGCGTTACCGACCATCAAAAGTGACTGATGTGTATAGTATTATAAAAACAACAAGATTAAATTTATTTATATTTTGTGTGATTTTTACTGTAATATATACTGGAGTCAAAAAATATATTTAATAAATTCCCACATGAAAACACCTTTACAAGTTCAATAATTGTCAAATAAAAAATCTAATCTCCTCTTGGTAGGTTTAGTGTTAAGTATGGTGGCTGATCATCTCTTTTAAATCAAAATGAAATTCTATTTTTGTATCATTGATATTCAATTAAAAAATTGTTAACGATCACAAAGCTGTAATTAGCTTAACCGTGAAAAAAAAATTGTAGAACAAATGATCCGTCGCAGCGAAAGATCCAGGTTGAGAGCCAGTCTCTTCAAAACATCGGGATGTTGGTCAGCATGTCATATGGTCAATAGCCAGTGGCCACGTGGGTGGATGCAGGGTGCAGATGCAGGAAAGTCCCGCGGCCAACCCTTCCGTAATAATGTCCAAAGAAGGGGGCTGTGTCAGGACCCTTTCTACATTGACATCCCGATCTATCGGGACACAATGTGTCTCCGTTCTCTGGTCCAGCTAACGGTAAACGGACGGTGTGGAATAGCCGCCACCTCGTCCGAAAATATGTGTCAAAAGGCCGCAATTTGTGGGGCGCTAGATCCGAGAGACCATGACCCCGCAAACCCTTCACCGTTCTCGGCCAGACACAATGACTACAGTGTCGAATTTCACAAATAATCTCAACTTCACAACTCGCAGTTCTTAACCCTCTACAACTTCATGAGAGTTTCGAATCACATTGTTTCGGAGCAATAGTATTTTTGTCCTTCATAATAATATTCATAATTCGGATTGGTTCTGAATATTAACCCTCAGCACTCGAGTGGCGACTCAGAGTCACCACTAAAACTTACTATACAATTATTCAAAATATTATTTAGATTATCTGATATCCAATTTCATGTCCACAAAATGAAGAAGATGATATAGAATGGAATTATTCTAGGTCGGAAGAAATGTTTTAATTTTCGAGTTAAAGTAATTCCGACTGCAAAGGGTTAAACTTCGCTCTGGATTTAGAAAGTGGAAAGAATTATTCAACCGTGAGCAACTGGCTATGAGAGAGAAGAATGTGCAACAAATTTATCCTGCGTTTCGATCCAGTAGAAAATGAGGCAATTTTATACTGTAAATAATATGGACCACTATTTCTAAATTTGCACAATTTCTGCGTGAAGAATGAATACGCCCATTTTTTCATAAACTAAATTATAATATTGCAGTGTTAATAAGGAGACGTATATACTTTATTACGCGATGAATTATGCAATTACGTCGTTTTCTTCACGACATGAGGTAAATCATATTTTCCACGAACGCATTTTAGCCGAACACCCGGAGTATCTTGCAATTTCCCCACTTTACACAGCACCACGTTATGCTCTTGAAGATTGTGGCCAATTCCTGTGAAAAAATCGCGTGAAATTGGAGAATAGAAATGGAATAGAAATCGGAGACTAAATATTTTGGATCTACGTGAACTCAAATTTCTTATATCTTTCGTACACATACCAGGCACGTAAGCAGTCATTTCTTTGCCAGTGGACAGTCGAACGATGACGCACTTTCGATTCGCAGAATTCGGTTTCTTTGGTTTCCTGATGACCGTCTTTATAACTACTCCCTTCGCGAATGGTTTTCCATCCAAGGGCCTCTTCGGTTCCCGTTTCTTCTTAACTGTTTTATTGAGGCGGTGCATTCTTGCTAATGACGATCCGAATCTCTTCTGATCGAAGCCTGGTTCATTACAAAACAAAAACATAGGATCACTTGATCTGCTTTTACATGACTGTGCTGCATCGAAAAGAAGCTTCAAAATTGCTGTGTATTTAAATCATTTTAACCAATTAATTATAGATTAAAAAGACGATATCGAATCTACCATCATCTTCGACTAAACGTGTTCGCAAAGGGAAAGCAATAGGTGAATTGGAACAATTGAGTTTTCACTGGGAGTTCTACAGTTATGCAACGACTCCAGCCTAATTGCAGTTCCACGATGACGATTTTCAATTGTGAAACATCGCTTTAAGGCAGCATTTGTCGAATAAGTATCAATATCCTAAAGGGGAGACCTATAAAACGTATTAGGAAAGAAATTAAATTTTTATTTCACCTCAGTCTGTTGCAAGTCAGATATAAAGTTTTTATGTTGCAAAAAGATCCGCAGGCTATTTTATTTTGCTCCTGTGCTCCAGGGGGTATAATATGTATACGATACGATATAATAATTGCTGAAGTGAATCGGAAGAATTTTTTCCTTTACCAAAATGTTGGTGAAGATTCCGGTTTTTAATTATTAATGAAGTTAAGGAAGTTAGGTAAAGGTAAAAATTCTTTAGAACGAACTGTAGACAAACGAGTTGTCTGTAAATATAATTTTAATTAAATCAGAATCAGAAAACGTTCAAATTATAAAACACAATTTTAATTTGTCGAACTTTGAAAATATAATCGTAAAAAGCAGACTATTAATTGTTGTATCTCCTAGGTTGCTCCTCAAGTCTTTGTGTGTCTTTTCGTCGCCAGCTCTTTCAGAGACAGGTCGACGACACAGGTTGCTCCTCAAGTCATTACAAAGATATCCTGGGAAAAGCTCGTTCAGCCTCTATACTTGTAGGTCGAATAGTTAGTATCAATGCAACATCGAGATAGTTCATCTTGCGGGATTGCAAGCCCTATTTGCAAATATTGCAACTACCTACGAAAAATTGCCGAGTATCAATGGGTAGCAATCCTCTTCTCGCAGAGATTCGCGTCGAAGTTGAATTTTCGCGTAAAATTGCAAGGTAAACGTGGTAGAGGAGGCCGAAACTCGTGGAAGAGTCCTAGATTGAAAACTAGAGAGTCCCCTGGGACTATCGTGTCCTAGTCAAGGGCATTGTGAGCAGAGCTGAGGGAAAATAGGCGGCCCACTGCGCGGTAACGGTACCGGGAAACTGGAAACTCTTTCGCAAATAATCTTACGAACCTAAGAAAAGAGGGTCTCCGTCGGTGGAATATCAAATATGACGGACGCTTGACATCTGCAAGCCGACCGGCGAAAGCAGTCCTTTCTCGCTCGAGCGTGCATAAGCTTATTAAGCAACATTGTTGCGAGCCTCTGTCCACCCACCTTTTCACCGAGCGTCCACGATCCGTGAGATCGCGCTCGAACGAATGTTTACGGCCACGTTTGCAACGTTGCAAAATATTGATTACCGCATATATGCCTATAATTATTACAGTGGTCTACGTCAAAATTAAAAAAAATGAGTTCATCAGTTATTTCACATCATATTATTTTAAACTAAATCAATTTAATGTCATTTTTACGAGATAACATTATATGGAATTCACTTAGTAAAAGGGTTAATACCCTTTTCCTTTAAATACCTCGAAACAAGAAATATATTACTTAGATCGCTTATAACCACGTAACATCATTCCCAGATTATGCTTGCACAGATCAAGAAATTTTCAAGAAGTTGTAGATTTTACGGAAACATAAATATCCTGTGTTATTCTTAATATTAATGCATCTTTATAATGCAAACTTTGGTTACTCAGGATCAATTCTATTAAATTCTTATGTTAGACAATAAACCAAAACTTGTGCTTCGCACAAAGAAAGAATAACGAAACAAAAATTCTTGAATGAATAGCAAAAATTTATGAAATGATCAGATCACAGGATGGATGTAAAGAAGCTCTGAACAATTTGTTAAATAAATAAAAAAATCATTTCCTTCTTCAAGCGAAACCTTCCATTTCTCGAACATCTAACGGTAACTATGGCGTATTTCAACGTCGATAAAATGCGTGTCAATTTTTCAATGTACTATTGCACAATGGAGGAATATTTAATGAAAATCGAATGAACGAACGTTCCATGACGGAATCGATCGTGCACGGTGTCAAAGAAAAAAATTCGTGGCTGGAAACGAGCGTGTCAACGTCTGGACGTATTTTAAGTGAAACGTCCAAGATGACATGACAATTTTTCGACATTCAAGCCTGGTTCATACGCGTCCATGATTCACCAGCATCTCTTAGGCGAGGCTACCATTGTTGTTCATTTCGAGATCTGGCTGACCACCGTCCGTCAATACGACAGATGTCCAGGCCTGCCGCTGCTAATCCGACCTAACTCGGACTTAACTAAGGCAAGAGACCAGCAGAACCTATTATACACGGAAGGCAACCCCTTTCTCCGAAGATCAATGCGCAAGATTACATTGCGAAAATTTTCGATTTTGCGGTTACGCCTTTGACGCATTCACGTAGCCAAGCTTCACCGTCGGGTAAACTGCACGTCTTATCTCGGTTCCGCAAGACTGTGTTTTGCAAATTTTGCGCAATTAAGACTCCACCAATTATGCTACCTGCGTGAGGTGTGCAGAACGATTTAGTTACAAGAACTGCGTGCCAGCAAGCAGATTCGAACGATGCGCTTTTTGGAAATTTATCTTTTGGGTCATTCTCGGGACTGTTTCGGATTTTGGTCAAAGGGTACAGCCAGATAAGATGGTCAAAAATGCCGTTGGACCAAATTAAAAGGCCAACGGAACATTCGATAGGGCATCGAGAAAAACGGAATAGTTTCGAAAGTGAATATTAAATACTTTTTTTGATAGAAAATTCGCATTAATTTTAGTAATTTCTTCCAGGATCTAAGAAGAAGGGGTTAATGAACCGCTGAAAATAAAATAGAAAGTAACGAGTAAAAATATATAACAAAGATGAATAAATATAAAGAAAGGCGCAACGTAAGGTGATCTAAATAGATAGCAACGAAAATAAGTGAAAATTGGCGACGGATCGATAATGATCCAACGAGAGTATGGCCAGAAGAACATTCCATGCTGGTGAGAAACGAGAAAACGGGGATAACAGTCTTACAACAGGCTGTATCCATCACGGATCGCCTCTGACAACTGGTCAACCGCAAATGGACACGTCACCCCCTTCGATTCCCAGCGATTTTCGGGCATTGCCCATGGAAAGCCCTGCTCACCCCATTCATGTTCCTTCTTGCGGAGTGGCCGGATCCCTTTTTGCATTTTGAGATCTCTTCTGGCCGTGCTGGGGATCAAAGAGGTAGAAAGACTGCGTGCGCTTTTGCGAGCCACGCGCATTTTCGCGAAGAAGAATACCAGAGACCGTGGCTGTGGTCCCTTTTTAGCCCGACCACCCCTTTTGCCGCATTTACTCGGCAGAGATACGAATCTGTCGAAAAGGCTTACGGAAACTTGAGATGTCACTCGAATTCCCGGTTGGCCATTGTCCCGGCTTGTTGCGCTTATGGGAAACGCAAACAACCCGAGGACGAATTTCGCACGATTTCACGTAAATAGACCAGTGCGGTTCCTTACGTCGCTTCGATTGAGGTTCTATGTTTTATTGAGGAATTTTGAGCATTTTCTTAGAACCCTATTTGTTAATAGTAGCGTTGGACAGTGGGTAAAAATTGCAAAGAGCTCGCCAATCCATACAGTGGGTGTACAAAGTATTGTACACCTTTTAAAAACGAATAATTTTGTCAAAATTGGAGTCAACAACTCGAATTTTTGTGAGACGTTAGAATATAAATAGAGTGTAATAATTTTTTGTTAATTGTAATTGATCGCAACTGCAAAGGAAAAGGTAAAGATCACGATTTTTAAATTTTTTATCTGTGTAGGTCCAAGTAAGTTATATACATACATATAAAAAGTTTCATTGAAATCGATCAAGGTTGTTATGAAATATAATTGATTGAAACTAGCAAAAATTGTAAGAATCTGCGATGTAAATGAATCGCAGATCCTAAATTCAAAGATTTTGAATTTAATTTCGAAAATAACTAAAATTAAAAAAAAATTTTAATATTGTATTACACGATTTGAACTTTTTTGGGAAGCAATTTAGAGCAATTAGTTTACTACAGGATGTGAAAAACATTTTTTTCAAAAATAGCAATTGATCGGAATTGTAGAAAAAATACTAAAAATTGCATTTTACAACATTTTTATGTGGGCCTGTATTGAAAATTTAAAAAGTACGTTTTGTAGGTCTGTGTCAATTATATGCACTGTGAAAGTTTCATCGAAAGCGGTTGATGCGGGAAAAAACGACAGGCATTGAAAGATGTAAGAATTCTTAGATATACGCCGAAAATCGTGAAAATTTGCAATTTTTACCATCTTTAAACGTTTGGAGCTCATTGCTCGATTTTGACGAAATTTTCAGAATATGTTTAATTGACACAGATCTACAAAACGCATGTTTTAAATTTTCAATATAGGCCCACATAAAAAGATTGTAAAATACAACTTTTAGTATTTTTTCTACACTTCCGATCGATTGCAATTTTTGAAAAAATTTCTTTTCGCATCCTGGAATAAACTAATTGCTCTAGCTTCCCAAAAATGTTCAAATCGTGTAATACAATATTAATAAAGTTATCGTCATTTTTAGAGCGTCCGAATATTAATTCGAGTAACTGTATAATACCAATGAAACTTTGTACATGTACTTTTTCCTTCGCAATTGCAACCAATTAATAAGAATTAAAACAAAAAATTAGTAAACTAATCCTTCTAACGTCTCAAAAAAGCTAAAGCTGTTGGGTCCAATTTTGAAATCGTTTTTAAAAAGTGTAGAAATATTTTGTACACCCACTGTATGTTTGACAAGTAGTTAAAATATAATAGCAATGGATAATCAATATAAATGGAGGTAAATAAATATACACACAGATACAATGTTATAGTTGAAGGTTGTATGAATATGAAATCGAAATTAGAATAGTTTACAAATTTTATTGTAGAATATACTGGTGTGCACGAAATGATGTATTATTTTAAATCATTATCTGTGACTGCTATTGGATGAATGAAAATTATCAGCATAGCATGTAAATTGTATGTTAAGTTAAAGTACAGACTACATTATATATCAAAATATTTGTTGCAGATCATCAGATATAATTTGATAAAGTATAATAATTTTTAAAAGAGAAACATAAATTGATTTCCAGTGCATCAGAGAAAAACTAACTATATTTAAATAAACTATATTTAAACTTCACTATATTTAAATAACATCTGCAACTTTCAACTTACATCTATTAACTTATATTAATGTATTCTAGTGGGATAACAGTCTTACCTTGGAATATGTTTCCAATACACGATTTTGTGGCATTTAATAGATTTCCACCTGAAAATGAAAAATACGTATATTTATTAAAACAATAGACGTACATTCAAACAATAAGTACCTTGAACATTAGGGTTCGTACACAGCTGTAATAATTGTGATCGGTTATCTGCAACAAATCAGAAATAAATTTATAATTTCATTAAACTTCTGTACAATTGCTAAAAACATTAATTGTTCAATTGCTAACAGTATAAATAATTATTACACAAGATATAGACCAAAACCGAATCTCAAGTGTATTGGTACAATTCTGCTCTAAAATGAATTATATATTGTTAACAGTACAACATTGATGCTCTTTAAATATTCCATGTTATTTCATCGTGATTATGGATATGATAAAACCGTAAAAACAAAAAAATTCACAAAATGTCCTTTTTCTACATATGAAGAGGTTAGTTTATAGGTTATGATGGTAAATGTTCAATTAATGTGACAAGGTTAACATACTTTCCATAGAATTGGCCAAGAACGATCGAGTTACGTTCACTATACTTCTAGCTAAAACGTTCATGACTGACACTTTTGAATTATTTTGTTACAATTAATAACTTTTCACAAATACGAACAGAAGCAGAACAGAAGGTACCGAGTGTTCATACACAGGTTCATATGACAACTAGCTCCATCTACGCCATTCTCGCGAAGCTCCTCTGCATGCATCTCACTCGCTGGATAAGTGAAGATAAGTCTAACTACAGATGGTATATTTTTGGCTATCACGACATTCACCACTATAATTTGGCGGGAACAAACATACGTGATGCTTCGGTTTAAATGTTGAATATGACATTTATAAAGCCTTTTTTTACTTATCGAAAAAAGTATGTTAATACCAAGCGTGTTAATACTTAGCTTTCAAAATAAGAAAGTTACGAGAGTTCTGTTTTTTAAAATTAAGCGCTAGTATGCAAATAACATTATTAAATCATGACAGCAAGGTAAAACGTTGGACTTTCATTTCGACACAGCACGTGAGAACCGCTCATGCAGGTTTAAAAATGAATAATCAACTTTGAGATCATGTAACCGATTTCATTATTCCGACGGGGCAGTTTTAGTTAGACTATAATGTTTATTGTTGTAACTGATTTCACCGCTCAGCTGCATATAATCGAATTAATACTGGATTTCGGAATTATACATATAAAAGCTATACCTAAAGACCACCGCAGTGGGATTCTACACCTTTGGGCCGTTGGACATTTGTAAAAAAATATGTGCATAATTATTTACAACATTGATAATTAATATTAATTTTTTTACATTAACGCATTCTACGCATTGAGAACAGAAAAAGCTTAAGAGAAATTATATTCCTCAAACGAACCGTTTAATCAGGAAAAATTGTTTAGGTTTTCATAATGTTTTGATTGTATAGCTATTGTGTACCTACCTTTGCGTTTCCACGCTTTGCACAGGACGATTTAATAAAATAAGTAGTCTATCCTCATCCAGGGACAGAAAGTTTGCTAATCAAATTAGTGAGAACTCGGATCTGCGATAGTGTGCGCAGACAGCATGAATCTAATTCAAATATCGACTAACAGAAGCTCATTCGTACGCAGTAACATAATATGATAATTTCAATGGGGAATATGCATCATCGCAGGAAACCTAATATACATAATTAGAGCAATTAAAAATATTCGGAAATCATTAAATCGGGTTGCACGGCTTGAAATATCCTGTAGTCACACGTACGGATGGTCCAGGGTCTGGACCAGTGTAGGTTTCCATTAGGACATTGGAAATGAATGAACAGTTCTGATCAAGAACGGAGGATTTTATTTTTCTTCATTGATATTTGAAAAATGTAATATTTCGGAGCGAATTCAAGCGAAAGAGAAGAGTTAATGCGCTCCAATGGTAAAGGTTATCACAGACTGCGAGTTAGGTGGCTGTCTTATGTATATAAACCCCGCAAACGATCCCAGAGTGGCTTTACTTCCGCAGATCACTGCAGTGGTACCGCTTGTAGTCTCTGCATGCACATAATGAATTCTTTTGCCTGCGAAGAAAAACATATTTGTATAAATTTTTGATCGAATGCATACACGTGGCCGTAAGTAAAACAAATGTAATTCGATATAATAGAGCAGAAACGTTTTTGTAGTAAGATGAAACTTTACCTTTAGGCACTTGTATTACGTGTAGCGAATTATTGACTTCGTTGTTGTGATTTTCACTCCGGCGTTCGATGGTGTAGATAGTTTCGCCTGACAAATGCTCACCGGTGGTCATATCTCCAAGGAGCGCAGGAGTTGCGCGTTCGCCATCAAACTGTCACATATACATTATTAATCATTAACGATCGCTGACTCAAAATTTACAAGCAGGATCTTGAAAGAGCGCTTACCAAATCAATTGTCGGACTCGGCTGATTGGTCAACTCCAAGTCTATGGCAAAAGCGGCCTGACAGATAGCCAGGGCCACGAAGGCACTGCAAATGTAGCGAGGCATATTGTATGACCGATTTGACTATGATTACGCTGCGGATAACATGCACGTCTCTTTTATAGTCAAGTTCAGACTCTACAAAAATGTATTTGTCTTATCAGCGTGTCATCTAAATGCTTTATCCTTTCCCACTTCAGACATCCCTGTATTACGAGATATTTAGTTTGATTTGTTTCGATTAGATTGCAGATTTGATTCGTTTGTACTATGTATATGTCGAAAACAATAAAAATTAATTACATGTATTTGACAATCGTTATAAGGTTTCTCGTCGTATCTAACGATGTTACTATTAATCAGTTTTTCGAACGACACGGAAATCTTACCTACCTCTTAATATACATATTTACCTAATCCATTGCGAACTCAATTTGTTATAAACATTCGGAAATATCCTCTGATATGATTCGCAGGTATCCTGAGTCAGGAGGATAACGGAATGCTCAATATTCATGATTGCATCGATCCTCTGAATCAGGAACTCACAAATAATCGAAACGACAGGGCGTCATTAACTGAATAAGATTATCATTTAAGATAACTTTCTGATGCCGTTGATAGATCTCCTTAATAAATTATAAGACAGAAATGACCTAAATACGATTATTTAAATTTGAAAGTGCCGTTTAGTCTTGCCAAAGAGGAAATTTCCAGTGTTACGTAAGTAGTACAAATTTTTTCAGTGTTGATAAAGGAAACTAAACTTCTCCAAGATATAAATCTGAATGATATACTGATTGCTACGGAGACGATTAACGGGTGTATTGGTAAAATAACGTCGAAAGTTGAAGTCTTATATGTAGAAGACTGTGGGCACTCAAACTTTGCGTAGATTTTTTTTAATTATTTGGAACTCAAAATTCATGATCCTCTGAATCAGGAACTCACAAATAATCGAAACGACAGGGCGTCATTAACTGAATAAAATTATCATTTAAGATAACTTGCTGATGCCGTTGTTACGAGCCAGGGCCGCGAGCAGCACAAGTGGCCGACGAAGGGTTATCACCCTAGGAATATGGTATCAATTTGTTAGTTAAGGTACGCGGACGAACCCAATGCGTAATCAGGGAGCCGCTAGGATTTTAGACGACGAGGACGAACCTGATGCGTAGATCAGGGAGCCTCTAGGATTGGAGGTGCGCAGACGAACCTGATGCGTTAATCAGGGAGCTGCTAGGAGTGGTGAAACTTCGTGAACGAACCCAATGCGTAATTGGGGAGTCACTAGGAGGTTGGAACAGAGCACAGACGAACCTGATGCGTTGATCAGGGAGCTGTTAGGATACGGACGAACCTGATGCGTTAATCAGGGAGCCGCTAGGTTATTGAGTGAGAATACAGACGAACCTGAAGCGTAATCACGTGATCAGGGAGCTGCTAGGATGCGGACGAACCTGATGCGTGATCAGGGAGCCTCTAGGTTGGAACAGATCTTTGTTTGAACGGTTGAGAAATAGCGAACGAACCTGAGGCGTTAATCAGGGAGTCGCTAGGATTGTTAGTAGGCCTCGTAACGGGTATAATCTAAATTGATACAATCCGAGCGGTAAGATTGTATCGTGTGGGCGTTCAATTACTTGATTAGGATTATGGAACAGTAACTACGGATTTAATGAGTTTACACGAAATTATCAAAGAACACAAATATATTCTGATTGTAAGAATTCGTATTACAATTGTGTAATTGTCGTGAATGGATTTGAATTTAGAATAGAAAGAGTTGAAAGAAGATATTACCTAAACTAAGATGCACGGTGTTGACGCACTGGCAATGCGGGGGACTCGGAGCAACCTTATTACTGCCTAATAGATTTTACACCGAACTCGCGGAATCTATACGGTTAACTTTTGATTCGAAGGGGAACTTTAGCCCGATCTCACTGGTAGTTGACTTCCGAGATGCAGCACGACGCGACACGATTCGTGATTACGATAGTACTAGCCCCCGAGAGTAGAAATGCAAGGGCTTATATACCCCTGCAATGACGGGTGGTACTTGTCAGTACCCTTTGAGTGAACATTCGTATTTTGTCAACTACCAGTTGGTCGTGCGTATGTTTGGGCCCTAAACTAAACTAAACAGCTATGAAGATTTATCTAGGGTGGCCCTGTTCGTTTATCTAGGACGGTTCCTGCCAGAGATGATATTGAACACCTGTTCGTCATCCGTAACACCGTTGACAGATGATCACCTTGTTAAATTACAAGATAGAAATGACCTAAATAAGAATATTTAAAAGTGCCGTTTGGTCTTACCACAGAGGAAATTTCCAGTGTTATAGATATAAGTAATACATATTTCTTCTGAGTTGATGAAGGAAACTAAACTACTCAAAGATATAAATCTGCTACGGAGACGTTTGACGGGCATATTAACATTCTTTCTGACATATTCAATTTATCAAAATAACGTCGATTAGAGATATATCACAGATAGCATTCCTAGAAAACATTGGAAATTTTCCATTCGTCAACTTTTTATTTCCGTTTTTGTTAGTCCGGGTTGCGTTTGCATCCCATACACAGAGAGAAGATTAAGTTAATACACTCTTGATGACTTGTGAAATAATATTTACAGAATTCATTAATGGTATAAGAACTCAAATATCAGGTTTATTGAATTCTATCACTTTTTCTTTCTTTTTCATACGAGGAAATCACCTATTTGCGATACCGAATAAATCGTGCTGGCATTCGACTTCGGGTTAAAAATGTAGAGGCGGTATTGAAAGAAGCGCATATATACATAGTTTTGTACAATTGTTTAGGTTTTTAGGTTTTCATTAGGACATTGGAAATTAATGAGCAGTTCTGATCAAGAACGAAGAATTTTATTATTGTTTATTAACATTCGAAAAGTTTATTACTGGGCTGTCGTTGAATCATCTTTTCAGGAACGAATTCAATCCAAATAGAAGAGTTAATGCGCTGCAATGGTGAATAATATCTTAGCCGTCGCGTATGGTGGAATTCTTACTATCACCACAGCCGTAGACTGTCCCAGACTGGACCCAGTAGCGTAGATCACCGCATTGCTACCTGCTTTATTCTGCGCGCTTATAAAATGAATTTGTTTGTCTGCAAAGAAAAACATTTTTCTACAATTTTTTGTTCGAATACATACGCGTACCTGTACAGTAAAACAAATGTAATGCGATATAATAGAGCAGAAACGTTTATGTAGCAAGAAGAAACTTTACCTTCAGGAAGAGTCAGGTGTAATTCGAGATCCAGACGAACGTTCTCATTATTTTCATATGCATAGTCCAAGGAATAGACAGATTCGCCTGCCCAATGTTCGCCTATTGTTAAATCTCCAGCGTTCAAAGTACTTCTCATTTTAGTATCCAACTGTCACATATACATTAATAATCATTAACGATCGCTGACTAAAAAATTACAAGCTGGATCTTGAAAGATTGCTTACCAAATCAATTGTCGGACTCGGCTGATTGGTCAACTCCAATTCCATGATCCTGTGCTCTGTGCTTTGCCTAGCAACGCTGGCAAAAGCGGCCTGACAGATAGTCAGGGCCACGAAGACACTGCAAATGTAGCGAGGCATATTGTATCACCGATTTGACTATGACTACGCTGCGGATGCACGTCTCTTTTATAGTCAAGTTCAGACTCTACAAAAATGTATTTATCTTATCAGCGGGTTATCTAAATGCTTTATCCTTTCCCACTCCAAACATCCCTGTATTACGAGATATTTAGTTTGATTTGTTTCGATTAGATTGCAGATTTGATTCGTTTGTACTATGTATACGTCGAAAACAATAAAAATTAATCGTATGTATTTTAACAATCGTTATAAGGTTTCTCGTCGTATCTAACGATGTTACTATTAATCAGTTTTTCGAACGACACGGAAATCTTACCTACCTCTTAATATACATATTTACCTAATCCATTGCGAACTCAATTTGTTATAAACATTCGGAAATATCCTCTGATATGATTCGCAAGTATCCTGAGTCAGAAGGATAACGGAATGCTCAAAATTCATGATCCTCTGAATCAGGAACTCACAAATAATCGAAACGACAGGGCGTCATTAACTGAATAAAATTATCATTTAAGATAACTTGCTGATGCCGTTGACAGATGATCACCTTGTTAAATTACAAGATAGAAATGACCTAAATAAGAATATTTAAAAGTGCCGTTTGGTCTTACCACAGAGGAAATTTCCAGTGTTACAGATATAAGTAATACATATTTCTTCTGAGTTGATGAAGGAAACTAAACTACTCAAAGATATAAATCTGCTACGGAGACGTTTGACGGGCATATTAACATTCTTTCTGACATATTCAATTTATCAAAATAACGTCGATTAGAGATATATCACAGATAGCATTTCTAGAAAACTTTGGAAATTTTCCATTCGTCAACTTTTTATTTTCGTTTTTGTCAGCCTGGGGTGCGTTTGCACCCCATACACGGAGAGAATGTTAAGTTAATACCCTTTTGATGACTTGCCAAATAATATTTACAGAATTCATTAATGGCATAATAACTCAAAAATCACGTTTATTGACTTCTATCACTCTTTCTTTCTTTTTCATACGAGGAAATCACCTATTTGCGATACCGAATAAATCGTGCTGGCATTCGACTTCGGGTTAAAAATGTAGAGGCGGTATTGAAAGAAGCGCATATATACATAGTTTTGTACAATTGTTTAGGTTTTTAGGTTTTCATTAGGACATTGGAAATTAATGAGCAGTTCTGATCAAGAACGAAGAATTTTATTATTGTTTATTAACATTCGAAAAGTTTATTACTGGGCTGTCGTTGAATCATCTTTTCAGGAACGAATTCAATCCAAATAGAAGAGTTAATGCGCTGCAATGGTGAATAATATCTTAGCCGTCGCGTATGGTGGAATTCTTACTATCACCACAGCCGTAGACTGTCCCAGACTGGACCCAGTAGCGTAGATCACCGCATTGCTACCTGCTTTATTCTGCGCGCTTATAAAATGAATTTGTTTGTCTGCAAAGAAAAACATTTTTCTACAATTTTTTGTTCGAATACATACGCGTACCTGTACAGTAAAACAAATGTAATGCGATATAATAGAGCAGAAACGTTTATGTAGCAAGAAGAAACTTTACCTTCAGGAAGAGTCAGGTGTAATTCGAGATCCAGACGAACGTTCTCATTATTTTCATATGCATAGTCCAAGGAATAGACAGATTCGCCTGCCCAATGTTCGCCTATTGTTAAATCTCCAGCGTTCAAAGTACTTCTCATTTTAGTATCCAACTGTCACATATACATTAATAATCATTAACGATCGCTGACTAAAAAATTACAAGCTGGATCTTGAAAGATTGCTTACTAAATCAATTGTCGGACTCGGCTGATTGGTCAACTCCAATTCCATGATCCTGTGCTCTGTGCTTTGCCTAGCAACGCTGGCAAAAGCGGCCTGACAGATAGTCAGGGCCACGAAGACACTGCAAATGTAGCGAGGCATATTGTATCACCGATTTGACTATGACTACGCTGCGGATGCACGTCTCTTTTATAGTCAAGTTCAGACTCTACAAAAATGTATTTATCTTATCAGCGGGTTATCTAAATGCTTTATCCTTTCCCACTCCAAACATCCCTGTATTACGAGATATTTAGTTTGATTTGTTTCGATTAGATTGCAGATTTGATTCGTTTGTACTATGTATACGTCGAAAACAATAAAAATTAATCGTATGTATTTTAACAATCGTTATAAGGTTTCTCGATTTCATCGTCGTACCTCACGATGTTACTATTAATCAGTTTTTCGAACGACACGGAAATCTTAGCTATCTCTTAATATACATATTTACTTGGTCCATTGCGAACTCAATTTGTTGTAAACATTCGAGAATATCCTCTGATATGATTCGCAGGTATCCTGAGTCAGGAGGATAACGGAATGCTCAATATTCATGATTGCATCGATCCTCTGAATCAGGAACTCACAAATAATCGAAACGACAGGGCGTCATTAACTGAATAAGATTATCATTTAAGATAACTTTCTGATGCCGTTGATAGATCTCCTTAATAAATTATAAGACAGAAATGACCTAAATACGATTATTTAAATTTGAAAGTGCCGTTTAGTCTTGCCAAAGAGGAAATTTCCAGTGTTACGTAAGTAGTACAAATTTTTTCAGTGTTGATAAAGGAAACTAAACTTCTCCAAGATATAAATCTGAATGATATACTGATTGCTACGGAGACGATTAACGGGTGTATTGGTAAAATAACGTCGAAAGTTGAAGTCTTATATGTAGAAGACTGTGGGCACTCAAACTTTGCGTAGATTTTTTTTAATTATTTGGAACAGCCCTGGCCACCCTAGTATGCCATATTTGTATCATATGTATGAAAAATTTAGGTAACGAGTTACAGTAAAATGCAATAAGGAGGAGAAAGAAATAAAATGTACTAGCAATGAAAAAGTATTAAAATTTATTGTACATAGAAAACATCAGTATAAAAATTCACATATTTGACAAGTATATTAGAAAATTATAGAACTCATAGGGGCACCGTTGCATGTCAGCATCGACGAATACTGCTCTTTTTACCATCCACGTCTACCATATCCACCAGAGGAGATTCCACCACCGTATCCACCAGAGGAGATTCCACCAGAGAGTCCACCTCCGTATCCGCCGGAGGAGATTCCACCCCCATATCCACCAGAAAGACCGCCGCCATATCCACCAGAGAGTCCAATGGAGTGTCCACCAGAAAGACCGCCGCCATATCCACCAGAAAGACCGCCACCGTATCCACCAGAAAGTCCGCCACCGTGTCCACTAAGACCTAAACACCAAAACAATATTAATTAACCAACTGCGAATATAGTTACGGTAAATGTAATAAACTGGTGATTATGTATAATTACCGGTTATTATATATTGTATAATCATCAGTTTATTTGGTAAATGTGATAAATTATTGAATATTTATCAAATTAACCGGGGAGTTTATATAATTCCCAACTCGTAATGGTGATTGTGATAAACATCTTGACTGATTGACTGTCAGAAAGAGATAAAATGAATGTGATAAAAGTTCATAACTTTACTAAAATTTGTCCGGGTTAGGTCTGAGTTAACTGTATAATACTTTTCATTTATTATATGTATTACCCAGACCTAATCCAGACCTTTTTTTTAAATATTTCCCACAGTTTATTAATATAATTAAAACCTCTACCAAATTTGGTACAACTTATGTCAGTTTTATATCCAACTAACTCAAACCAATGTCGTTCCCGCTCGCTTGTATAAAGCAAAAGAAAAAATAAAACACATTGTTTTAATAAACCGCTACTGTTAGCCTCGGTCGATTTACTATCGGTTTGCCTTACAATCTATCGTTATTTATTGCTATTCTAATCCTATCTACTATGTATTCTAAATCTATCGCTCAGACTCTCTCTATTGACCTAACCCAGTCCAGTTATAGACCTAACCATTTATTGTATTTCTTTTTCTAATTGTAAATTATAAAATATTGTTATTCGCAGCCTCTCGCGCCATCCCGCTGTCCAACGAAAAACTATCCTTCTGACCAGTGGCGTAGATAAATATTGTTTCGAAGTGTGATGTAATAGTCTTTTTTACTGTTGATTCTATCCTGGCTTCGAATATCTCCTTTCGCAAAACAGATCACAACTGTTGCAGCTTTCAAGTTCGTATCGAAAGTAGAACGTCAAAATCATTTGTCACTGATAGAACAATCAAATGGTTCTAGATCAGTGCATCGCGGTTTGTACTAGTCATGTAGAATAATAATAAGCCGAGAAGAATGACTCGTTCATACGAAACTAACCACGAACAGCTAAAGAGAACCGCATATTATGTAATTTTCCAGGCGCTGACAGTTGCACTCCACTGCAAAAATGGTTCGAGTGCACCGACACTATGAAATCGATGTAAGATCTAAAGTCACCGTGTAATATCTCAAAGAAGAAGGCGTAGCAGTTGAAGGGTAGAAAATTAATTTAAAGGAGCTCCAAGAGATTAATAAAATAGGATTTGTTAGGGTGGACGTTAAGTTTATAATATAGTTTATAATAAGCGATAATATTTGAATAAAATGGCGTTTTACCTCCTCCATAACCTCCTCCGGAACTTAAGCCAGATCCTCCATATCCTCCAAGGCTGATGCCTCTTTTCTCAAGGTGCTTTTCTTCCTGGCCGTAGATGGGACACGCCAGGGCGATGATAGCGAGAACAATCTGCAAGGAAGTTGCACAATACACGACCTGCTTCCTTCATTATTATGAGCACACTGTGCGAAAATTATCTTCAGATTTTCTTATAATTTTCTACGTCTAATGAAACCTATGGATGTCCTCCTGAGCATATATGGTGGGAATAAATTTAAATCCTACATGAAATAATGTACGCATATGTTTAAGCTCGTAGCCATTGCGAAAGAACTTATAAAATTTCAACATTCAAGGAAGGTAACATTGTGGACTAACATGAAAATGAACAAGTAACGTCTAAAAAGACACAAATAGAAACAATAATAAAATAAATAAATAAAAATAATGCTTAGAATGAACATTATAAAATCAATAGAATACGTATCAAAGGCACAAATAAAATGTACAATTTATTGTTTAATAATTCGTCTTTATCTCTTCATTAAATATAAACTGCAGATTTTTAACTAATATAATAAATTAACCCCTTGCGTATTTTATTAACGAGTCAGACTGGTGATGAAGATTCTGAACAGAGTCTAATAACTATGTATGTTATTAATTTTCTGTAAATTTTCAGAATATTGTTACACTGATGTGGACTCGGTGAATTTATTGAAAGGTAAAATGATTCAGACAATTTTGATTTTGCATAAAGGTCCGCAGTCCGTTCATAGATAAGAAAAACGGTGTGCCCTTACTGTCGTTGATAGAGAGACATGAAAAGACCGACGGGCAAGGGTTAATTCGTGGTGTGAATTCAGCCGATGCGAATGACTTACGAAGGTATTCATGATGGTTGCGATGTGCTTCACGATCGAAACTGTTGCAAAAACGACAGAATACACCCCCTTTTATACCGAGCCGAGTCATTTCCTGGGGTACCGCATCCCGGCCAACTGGATTTCACATGTGTTCGTGTCATGCAATTGCACGCCACGTGCTGCATCGACACGCCTTTCTAACGCCGCAGCCGCACACCACCTCTTCTGTCGCGGAACTTTTTACTTTTGTATTTCCCTGTAAGATCAGGCGAAGATATCGGATACGACGGGGGCCCGTCAAGTCAGATGGAAAGAAATAGGTCAATTGTGAAGATTAGCGATAGATAAAACAAACGAAATCGCCATTCACGCAAAAGCAAACAACGATTTCGGTATTGCCCCGCACATTGGAAAGCGATCGCGCGAACAGAGCCACGCGAAATTATACAAAAATTGATACAGTCGGCCGATCCAAACGAATCGTACACGAATCTCCTTCGAATTCGAATGTCCAATTAAAAAGAGTGGTGCAAGCGTTGCGTCTTCGCCGTTCTCCCCGACAATAACGCAATTATTCAAACACGCTCACAATCTTGCTATTACAAATGTTTAATCATTGTTGTTGCTGTCATTAAACCATTACTCAAACATGTTCACAGCGTTACAGTTACAAATGTTACAAAAATATTTTCCGTAAAAAATCATTTGCACAACTTGAACCGTTAAAGCGTAAAACATATACCGAAAGTTGAAAGTATGACTTCTATTTCAAATGTGCCTGAAGTCGAAAAACGACTTTCGGATTCGCGTTGAACGCATTAAAATTCATGAGTAGGTCTTTGTGGAAAATAAAAATCGTCTGCATCAATTGCGAGACACAGTAGCTACATATAAAAGCTGATTACAGTGATCGCCTCTTGAGCTCTTTAAGATCGTACAAGTAATGAAGTTTAATTTAACTGTGTTATGAACGGAAATAATGTTTATAGATGAAGAATTGTGTCACCCAGGTATGACCGACATGGTAATCAACATGTTAATGAATTGAAAATAATATATTGGCTCGTTTTTATTATGCATAAAATCCGCGATCTATCGGCTACTGGTTGCTGAAATGTAGGGGAAAGAGTTGAACAGTGTTATTCCGCGTTACAGTTGAGGAACGCGTGATTTCATAGCCGTCTGACCTGTATCGGATTCGTGGTTAAGTGCTGACCGATAGTATCGGATGTACCGAAAGCGGATGAGTCCTGTCGTTATTTCACCGTGGTCTTCTTGTGGAAACGATTTTTCTCCGCCACTCTCCTGTACCTGGAGAATGAGCGTTGTCAAGGAGGCCTCGGCTCCAGAGGAGCCTCGGGAATATTTTACAGTATTCGCATCTCGGATTTCATCCATCGCGAGACTTTCACTGCTACTAGGCGCTAAGGGGACGGTCTTCGATTGCAACGTTACGTAAAAAGACGAATTTGTATTTTTCCCATCTCATGCACGCGTACTTCCTTTTTGCGCACGTTCGTACTTCGACAGACAGGTCTTGACGACATAAACTTCTGCTAGACCCTTCATCCACGTTTCTTGACATACCTCGTATTGCGGCGGTATCTATAACAAAAGAAATCGCGAACGAAATTGTCACCCTTCGCAACTCGCAAAGTAATGCATAGTATGTCAGCAATTCCGCCGCTTGAAGCGATAATAAGACTTTACCCGAACTACACCGGGTGGTACCGAACTGGCGCGACATCGGAAAGTCCTTCTCGAATGCATTATTTATAAGTATGCACCGGACATAGTGTTCCCGATGCCATTGTTAACGGAGCACGAACGAAGAATAGCGTACTGGGTTTAGGTAAATTTTCAGTAACACTTCCCGACGCAGTCCTCCGTTTGCTCTCGTTCGAGATGGAAGAGTTCAAAGAGATCCACGGTGATATATATCGGCTGCTGTGTTTCACCGGACTATGGCCTGTCCACGATTCTCAATTCACTCTCCAAATGATGGTCAAGCGAATCTTTATCCCTACGGTTACGTTTGCATGTTTGGTGATCCAGGTGATAAACGTCGCTTATTATACTTGGCAAGGTTGACAGGAACCGTCATCATTTTTACGGGACTTGTTACGAATACATTTCTGTATTGTTTAAATTATTAAAAAATTATGATGAATTATATATATATATATAATATGTATACACAATTAATACTTATTTAATCCCCCAGTCCATAGATCGGGTTTGTTAAATCCACAGAATTGTTGTCTTTTTCTGTTCCCGTTAATTTTTTCATAATATACATTTTTCATACAATTTATAACCACCAAATATTTTTAGCAGTATGTTCTGGGATATATGGTCTAACAATAAACGCAGTCTTCTTATAGAAATAATTTTTAACAGATATGCAGCTGCATGCCTCCGTTTGTGGAATAGAATTGCATGAAATCATTTCTGTATAAAATTCATCGTCGAAATATTTTTCAGTATAAGACGTTGTTTACGGTAGAGCTCACGTTGGAAAATGTGCTATCGACGATGTCATTCAGCGGGCCAATGGTATTGTTCTTTGTACGATATATGTCTTTCGTCTCCGCATTATCGACAGTAAGTAGCAGACCAGAATTAAGCATAATCGCAGTTGAACGGCATCGTTGTAATGTTATGAATATTTCTATACGCGACGACAGATACGGAATCTCTTTATAGCCGTACAAAACGATTTCGTAATATGGAAAAATACGATTGAGATGGATATGTTCAATGAATATATAAAGAAGGCTAAAGTCTTGTATTACTACTATTTTCGTAAGGACAATTGACAAATATCTTTCTCTTGAATGCTGTGAACGGAAAAATATTTAACCGCACGATACCTATGCGAACTTTGTCGAAGAAGAAAATATTCAAAATAAAATGCGAGGGTCAATCTTTTCCTGTTCCGGCTTTACAAGATCAGCCTCATACGGAAATACACTTCTCGTGAGAACGAACAGAGTCGTCAGATCAGGGGAATTGACTCGAATTGGGGGGAATACAGTTACCCTCTCTCTGCCAGTATCGGATCAGTCACGTGACATAGTGACACATGCACGACAGAGTCGAAACGCGTCACGTGACCCGGCCGTGGCGGAAGCGTGGGGGTAGCGTCGTAGAAAGACAGAGTTGTGTTGAATTACAATCGAATTACTTCACGAATTATAATTTCAAAGTAATTCAATTACATTGTATTCAATTATTTCGTAATTCGAAATTCTGTCGCTTCGCTCAATTAAATTACAATGTAATTTGTAATTCTGGTCTCTCATTCAATTAAATTACAATGTAATTTGTATAATTCTGGTCTCTCATTCAATTAAATTACAATATAATTCGTTTTTACAATTTTTACATTTTTACAATAATAGGTGGAAAAAAAGAAGAAGATTAGTATCGGTGATGAACATGTTATTATTCATAAATTCATATTGTGTGATCAAAAATAAACTTGTTATTATTATATTGTATTCCAATTATATTCTATTTCAATTACATTGTATTTCGATTACCCTCATGATTCGCATAATTAGCATTTAAATTAAGTTAATGGTTCGAATTGTGTAATGCAGTTACAATGTAATTCAAATACTGTGTATATAGAATACAATGTATTTAAATTACGTAATTCAATCAAAATGTATATAAATTAGCACAACTCTGTAGAAAGGGAGGGTAGAGTGGGGAGACAAGTTGTTAATCTGGCGACTCTGAGAATGACTCTGCAACAGAATCAATTAATGAGAAACGATTTTCGACTCTAGGTCTAGTAAGCTTTACGGTGATCACAATGAGCTTAGCCATGATTCCTGTAATAACACAGCCAAAACATCAAGCTGGGTACCTTCGTTATTTCGGATTTTATTACACCGAGTCAAACATTAACACCGCTTGTATATGCTTCCATATTTTGTTTGTATATGGAATTGGTATATTTTGCGTGCTCGGTACGGAAGCATCGATGAGTGTCTGTTGCCATCACTTATGCGGATTACTTAAAATCACAGGGTATATTTTCAATAATATTTTCGTTGTAAGGATTCATTCGATCGTTCGACGAGTCATTCGCGCGACCGGGATTGCATGAAGTTTGATAAGGTTTAAATTTGTTCAATTCTACATTTCATTTTTCGATACATACATCTCTTACGAATCAACATTACTTGTTGAATATCAACGCTTACTTATTCTCTTATTCATTTTTTTAAACAAAACTGCATATACTGACATTCTTTTTATTCAATCGTTCGACTGTTTTACAATTCGCCTGCTGACTTTTTCGTTGATGTTTATTTCCGCAGCTACAAAATTACAACAGCGATCAACGACGTGGCAAAATCGACCACCCAACGAACAGTAAACATTGCTCCAGCTATAAAGCTACACTTGCACGCTATCAAGTTGGTATCTCCATATAGACATTAATTACCTTATTAAATGTTTCATTCACCTTGCATATATGTTGTTCATGAATATGGATTCGTCAACGAAGCATGCTCGATTCTATATCACAGGATTTAGGATTATCGTATTTACTGACGATTGGAACGGCTATCGTTTCCTTCTCTTTGAATCTATGCCGTGTAAGTGTATTGTTGGAATTAACTGACCAAAATCGACAAATGAAGTTTGGAAAGTCTACTAAACATTCTGTGAAATAGGAAAAGCAGTCAAACTGTTTTTGGTATGCGACAGATTTTTCTGGTGCTTGTGGAGACGAAACACTTGGATGAGGCAGTGGTCCCCTTCCTAATCATCTTGTCACACGTGATAATGATATTCCTGGGTAATCATTGCGCGCAGGCAGTGGCGAATACCAGCCTTGAGGTTTTTAATGCAGCGTAAGTGGACATCTCGATCAAACGAAAATTTCATTATACATGATTTTCAATAACTTGAAATCATGAGTTTATCCCATTCGACATTTCACTTTTTTTAATGGGGGGTGTCCCAGAGATGTAATCAGATAAAAAATTTGATAACACAGATACAATTCGTTTTGGTACTACATACCGCTGAATGCGAGGAAACTGGTAATTTTTATTCTGATGAGATCTGCAAAAGAGCTGGAGTGCAGCTTTCTGAGCTTATACACTGCAGGTTACGAAGGTTGCTCGATGGTAAATCGTGGGCATCAAAATTGAAAAAAAATTCTCAGTGCAAATGGTTAATATCGATTGAAACAATCCTAGCTTACAAAACTTTCTATTTCAGATGATCAGTACATCATTTTCGTATTTCACTGTCCTCTATTCGGTCCATTAGAGTAACTAGATCATTGCGAAGCAACGGAATAGTAATTGTCACGTCGAGGATATTTAATACAGCGAAATTTGAACATTTTGTAGCAGCAAAGAATTACAAATCAAAATTACAGGCGATTCAGGATGGGTAAGAAATATTAATGAACAATGGAAATAAAATGAAACAGTAACGAAAGGAAGTAACTAGACTGCGGATCTTTATGTAAAGTAAAAATTGTTTGGATCAGTTGCAAGAAGCAGAAAGGTTCAAGTTTCTCTTTTTATTGAATGATCTTAAGGGCGTAGTCTCGTTTCCAGGATTGCAAGGGTGCGGGATGCGCGTTCTCATTTCTCGATATTACAAAAATGGGGTTTTTCAGTAGTCAAAAGCGCTAGATGAAAGATTAATCTAGGCCACAATCCCCCTCAAAAGTCCTATTTTTACGTTTACAAGGCGTTCTACATTATTCTATCTGCTACACGCTGCCGAATTTCGTAAACGTAAAAATAGGACTGATCTCTAATGATAAAAATAGGATTGATCTCTTATCTAGAGCTTTCGACTACTGAAAAACCCCATCTTTGCAATATCGAAAAATGAGCAGGAGCATCCCGCACCCTTGCAATCCTGGAAACAAGTCTACTCCCTTAATTGAAAATAATGTATCGACATCCTTAAACTGTTTTTTAATTCCTTAAACTGTTTTCAATGCACCAATACACGGCCTACTTATAACTTCGACTTTATTTTAAACCAAGGTAGATCCAACAGCGCACTCATTCGCACGCCTAACAAACAAAGAGGAAGGACTTTTTAGGAACTACAATCACTGTCAGCTACCTTCGGATGTCGATCGAAACGTCATCGATCTATGAACGAGGCTGCTATGCCACATTGGACATTAGTGCGCTGTGATACATCGATGCGAGACATCGGCTAGTTCACATTTTCCTATCTAGTGCCGATTCGGAAAAATATCGACTTATTTATGCAAAAAAACATGTATAACTTAATTCGTTATTGAATGTTTTTAGTTCATCAACAGTGGTTAAGTATTATTTAACTAAAAAACCCTGGGAGTTTTCGATACAAAAAATACTGTACACATAAGACCGCACGACCGAAAACTTCTATGGCGATTGCACACCTGTCTGTTTCTCGCTCGCTCGGCTAAACTCGGCTGCTCCGAGTTTGCCCCAATAGCGTTTCACCTCGGAGCGTGACGGATCAGGCTCATTCACTGCCCAGCAATTGTGTACGCGGTGCGACTAAAGAAGTTTTCATTTCGAAAGTTATAATTATTGAAAACTTGCAGCAATCAGAGGCCATTCTGCTATACCAAGCCCATGAAGCAACCCTTCTGCTTCCTCATTGAACTTGTTCTGTTGCATTTGCAGGAGCCTATGAGCTATCCGAGCCTCTCCATTCTCGTTGTCTTTTTTCGTCTATCTAATTCCACGAAAATATCTCGATGCACGTTTGCACTCTTCCTTTTCGGATAGATTTCAGACACGTCTACACAAACCGAAAATTAAAGACAATAACCGCGAAACAGATTGCTCTTCTCAAAAGTCCCTTTGTACCTAGAATACGTCCCTAGTCGGGACTCTCTACCCATAAACTATAAACGTTAGCTCATAGCTACTCATAGCTACTCATAGCTACTCGGACAGACATCTGGCGAGCCTGAAACCCTGTGCGAGGGTTCGAAACAGGAGCACGACACGGGCTCTCGCTACGCGTCCGTATACTTGCGTGAAACTCGAATTTCGCTCTATAATTTCAAGAATATATTTTTGATGAGTATTACTGTCGATTGATGCGGGGGAGAAATCGGAAATTTTAACTTTGTAAACCAGGTTCCCCCTTAATCATACGGTTCGTCCACACGTCTATTCCCCTACGGTTCCTCCGCTATTAACATATCTATAAAGGAAGGGTGACACCAGAACTTATTTCCGAGCATATTATTAGCTGTCTTACGACAGACGGCTGTCTTATCACCTGTCCTTTAACAGAGTGTCAATAAAACAAGCTTCTCGGCGAACAGTTTGAAATATAAAGTGCTTACCGGTGCAGTTGATGTTTCGCTACCGGCCAAAATGGAAGAGTTCAAAGCGATCCACGGCGACTTGTATAACCTGCAGAATTTCTGCGGATTGTGGCCAATCCCTGAACCACAAAATATTTTTTTGTATCGGGTCAAACGAGTCGTTATCAATGCGGCTACAATGCTCTGTATTGTGATCCAGGTGATAAAAGTTATATAACACGGTTGAGCACATTTCATTCTAAATAAGATACATATATATAGAGCGTTACCGAAATTGTTTCCTCATATAACAAATTTATGTTCATTTGGCTTTCGTTTAAATCAAATCAATTATTTTCAAATAATAGTTTATCAATAATTCAATAGTTTTCCGAAAATTATTTGGCTGTTCAAATCAACTAACATATGATTATTTCAAATGACATGTAGCCAAACAAGACGATATATTATCTTAACAATTATTTTTTGAATAATTCATCATTTTTAGGGAACTTGTTACGAACACATTTCCGCATCGTTTTTAAATGATTGAAAAATTATGACGAATTGTACGTTCGTACAATTCATGCTTATTTAACCCACGATGAAAAGAATTATTGTTTTTTTCTTCCCGTTTAACATTCATGAATTTTTGTAAGTTTTCTTCACTATATGTAGTAGTTTCACGCGACACCGAACAATGAGTCTGCATGCCGTCGTTTGTGAAACGAAATTTCATTAAATAAAATAAGAATTTCAACTAACTATAGTCGAAATACTTTTCAGTATAGCACGTTGTCCAACATAGAATTCACGTTGGACAACGTTGGATACTGTGCTATCGACGGTGTCGTTCAGTTTTCCAATGATATTGTTCTCTGTACGGTACGTGGCTTACCTTTTTGCAAGTAAAACAGTAAGTAACAGAACAATTAAACGCTGGCATATTTGCTGTGGTTGTTAAATGAATATTTTTGTACGCGCCGTCAGACGTGTAGAATCTTTCAGGAGATGGCGGACGATTTCGTGAAATGGAAAAATACGGACGAAATGAAATTCTTTCTAGAAGAAATAGGTCAAGCAAAGCTCATATATTACTATTATATACGTAAGGACAATTGCTAAATATCTTTCTTCTCGATACCGTGAATGAAAACATATTCGACCGCACGCGCATGAAAATTTTTAAAAGAATTCAGAAGAAATTCGAACTTCTGTACGTATACAAGGGTCAATCTCTTTCTTTCACAGTTTCCAAGTGAAGTTTCCTTCCCTCGATTCTTGCAGAATTTAGTCTAAAACAGAATCAGTTAATGAGATATAGTTCTCAACTGCAGGTCTAGTGGCTTTTATAGTGATCGGGCTGTACCTGGCATTTATTCCCATAATAACACAGCCAAAACATCAAATCACTTATCTTCGTTATTTTGGATTTTATTTCACCCAGCAAAGCAGTAAAACCACTCTCGTATGCTTCCACATTATGTTTGTATATGGAGTTGGTATATTTTGCGTGCTCGGTACGGAAGCATCGCTGTCCGTCATTCTTCATCACGTATGCGGATTACTTAAAATCACTTGATATATTTTCTTCTTTCTTACGATTCCAACACTACTTGCTGCATGTTGTTATTCTTTTCAGAAAACTGCATGAAACCAATTAGTCGCTGACGAACTCTGCATCGGATGTAAAATTCTTCGAGCAACAAAACGAAGTATAGATAAAAAATTTTATTCTTTCAGCCAGAGTTGTGCTATACTTTAAATACATTGTAATTAAATTATGTAACTTCGAACCATTCACTTAAATTAATCGCCATACATATAATTACGCGAATCATGAGTGTAATCGAAATACAATGTAATTGGAATAACTCTGCTTTCAGCTACAAAATTGTAAAGATAGTCAACGATCGTCTACTCCATTAAAAGTAGATGTTGGTCCAGCACTGGAACTACATTATAAAGCTATGTCGTTGGTATCCTGAATACATACCTTTGTACAATCTGATGAAGACATCAAGACAACGCCATTATCATGTATTTAATGACTATTTTATTACATGTTTCATTCATCTATCTTTCGCGAACACATGCAAATACTACGAATTCGTCAACCAAGGATCATGGAAGCTTGTTCACAGGAGTTAGGATTATCGTATATGGTGACGATTGGAACGGCTATCGTCTCCTTCGCTTTGAATCTATGCCGTGTAAGTATAAGTTAGAATTGAGTGACCAATGTCACCAAATTATGGAGGTAGACTCCTTTTTCCAGGATTGCAAGGTGCGGGATTCGTGTTCTCATTTCTCGACAATACAAACACGGGTTTTTTCAGTAGTCAAGAACGCTAGATGAAAGATTGATCTAGGGCGCTATCTCCCTCAAAAGTCCTATTTTTTCGTTTACGAGGCGTAATTTGCATTATTCGGCAGCGTAATTTGCATTATTCTATTTTCATAGCTACATGCTGCCGAATAATGCAAATTACGCCTCGTAAACGAAAAAATAGGACTTTTGAGGGAGATAGCGCCCTATATCGATCTTTTATCTAGTCTTTTTGGCTACTGAAAAACCCCGTGTTTGTATTATCGAGAAATGAGAACGCGATTCCCGCACTCTTGGAATCCTGGAAATTAGTCTACAGCCTTAATTTTCAAAAGTCTACTAAATATTCCTGTCAAATAGAAAAAACGGTAAAACTGTTTTTGTTGTGTGACAGATATTTATGGTGATTACGCAAGGAAAGTTGGACGAAGCAGTGACTCCATTCCTAATCATCTTGGCGCATATAATAATGTTATTCCTGGGTAATCATGTCGGTCAAAGGGTGTCAAGCACCAGCCATGATGTTTTTAATGCAGCGTAAGTGCACATCTCGGTTTATAGAAAATTTAATTGAATTCATGATAACGAATAATTATCATAAGACTGCAGAAGAGAAATTTCATTGTGCCTTTAACAATTTTAATAAGCTACGACTTATACATTAGAACTCTTAAATTCTCGTAATCTGCCTCCTCCTTTAAATTGCACCTAGTCATTTTTACTAGAAATGCATAAAATCCGAAGTCTAATTATCGCATTAGAATTACTAACAATTTGAAAATTTGATAACGCAAATACTCTTCGGAGTGGTACAATATACCGTTGCATGAAAGGAAACTGGTCAATTTCATAATGATGAAGTCTTCGAAAGAGATTGCATTGTGCATGTTAAGTCTATACACTGCTAATTACGAAGGATATTCGATGGTAATCGATCAAATTGTCTTTCCTTATCGTCGAATCTCAGTCTACGATTACAAACATGTTTATTTCAGATCATAAGAACAGCATTTTCCTATTTCACTGTTCTGCTTTCGGTCCAGTAGATCGTTGCGAAATAATATCTGAGGCAATAGTTATCATTTCGACAATATGTAATACCGCGAACGAGAAATAGTTTGAGTTTGAATACGTGTTGTGAGCTATTAGTCTATAACTAGAAGCAATTAACGCACACCGAATAAAGCACACGAAAAAACTTCAGAGAGAATTTTCGTCTTAATTCAATAACGTTGTAGTAATATTGTATACGAGTCTTATCATTTTCTTGCATTTTACTGTAACTTGTTACCTACATTTTTCATACATAAATATATAAATAATACTCCTTGATATTGTGTAAAAAGTTATTTTTCAAGATGGACCTCTTATTCCTCGAGTAAAGGAAAACGCAAGAAATATTCAGCCCATCTATGTTTTCATCGAAACATTTATTGTTTTAATATATTTTAATAATCCATCAAGTTTATTTAATAAGTTTGTGTTAATTAAATCGTACATTTTTGTTCCGCTATAAGTCGATGGCTCAGGACGGCTTCCGTCGTATTTCAGATCAGGATATCTATAGGTTTGAAATAATTATAGATATTATTTCAAAGATCTTTATTGAAAGTCTTTCAGTACATTTGTTCTTACATCTAGTATGTCTTACATTCTAGTGTACAATATTAACGCAAATTCTTGCGAGTGAGCCATGGAGGGGCCTCCGATCGGAAGAATACCAATTTTAAATCAGATATATACATTTTTAGAACATTGAAGACTGAAAGTTCCGACGGAGATTTCAATTAGAATATTAGAAATAATACTTACCGGTGTTCGTTGAAAGATCAGCTGGAGGACAGAATTGTTGAAGGTGGTTGAAGGTGCCAAAAAAGAATAGTCTTCCTTAAGGTTGTTGAAGGGAGGCCACAGTAGGCCAGTGTAGACCAGGGTAGTTCTAGATGACCCCTGGTCAGCCCCTGATCTCTCTGGTCCAGCTGGTCCTCCTGGTCCCGGAGCCCGACCGCTCCTATCGGAATTGAAATCCTCGGCCCGGGCCGAGCCGGCGGCGAAGTGGAACGTCTCACAATTCTGGCATCACTGCCCGGCCCGTCTGACTGACTGACTGAGGGCTCCACTGATATATGTATATACTACTAGTATATACAGAGTGTTAATTTTAACTCGGACACCTAAATTATTTCCGCTACTATTAAAAGTAAGAAAAAATAACTAAATAGGATGTACATGGTTTTAAGGCGTGCATCAGCTGGTAATAAAAAAAATCCTTTGAAGGTCATTTTAGCTGTTTTTTCAAGGTCGCCGAATTTTTTTGCGTATTAACATGTATTTTTCATAATGCAATGTGGTAGTCGGCGTCAAGATGAGTTCAACGACCTACGCACCATGACCTTGAAGGCGAAAAAATCCGTTACAGTTTGAAGAATACAAAAGTAATAAAACGAAAAGGGTAAATATCACCTTATTATTTTATTAGTTTCTCAAAATGCTTCTCAATGTACACTTCTCGTGTACACACGTGTCTTGCTGCGGACGGCCAGCATTGAAAATGAAAAAACCGTTAAAATGATCTTCAAAGGATTTTTTTTTATTACCATCTGATGCACGCCTTAAAACCATGCACATCCTATTTAGTTATTTTTTCTTACTTTTAATAGTAGCGGAAATAATTTAGGTGTTCGATTTAAAATTAACACTCTGTATATCAGTGGAGGGCTCTCGCCAAGCTCAGGAAGCGCGTGACCAGTGATGCGCAACTCTCCCCACTCCATCGATCGATATCGATCGCCGTGACAGTAATTATTGATAAATTTATTTCTAGCTGTTTAATGTTTCTAATAATTCCTTTTGCCAACGATCTTGACAAGCACTCCCTTGACCACCTTGCCATCTAATTTTTTAGTGAAAATAGAACTGGTGGTATAGAATACTTTTAAAGAAAATTTTAAACCAAGAACATTCGCTCGCATTAATTAATTGAACACAATACACTGATAAGTTTATCATTTCAAACTGGTTAATATTTATAATAATTTCTTTTGCCAACGATGTCGACAAGCACTCCCTTGACCACCTCGCCATCTTATTTTTTACAGTGAAGTCTTGATCTAAGCCGGATCCTCGAGTTCCTACTCCGACATATATAGATTGGGGCTATACTAGAGTAGGGCTACTATTTTTTTTGTGACCTCACCGCTCGCGCCAAACGTAGAAAAGGACAGCATCTGTAAGTACGGAACGCGTGACCGAAAACTTATCTGTATATCGTCAATTAAATCACTAAATACAGCTCAAATTATATTGTGTTGAGTATATCATGTGTCGAATAGAAATAACCATAATTATTTTTATTTGACTCTGTTCCAACAATTATATTTTATTATATTATATTTATTCATCCACGTGTCTCTCTCTCGCACTCTTTATTATTCGGAGTAGTATGTCAAATAAAGTAGTATGTCACTCTGTCTTTCAACATATTTCTGTTCCTACAGATCGATTCTTGGAACATTATGTATAAAAATAGTAATAATTTCGCAGGATTTGTTAAGATTTAATTTTGAAATAAGAATGTATAACGTGTATGTGTTGTATTAAAAATTTAATATGTATGTACATATAATATGTATGTATATAATATATAAAGTTCTAAACTCTTCCGGTAGCTTTCTGCCAGTAATAGTCGCCGGTAAATCCTGCCAATCTAAATGTGCAAATACATATGTTATTGTTGGCTGCATATTGTTCTTCAAAAAACTAATAATACACATAATACACGATAAAAGTATTAATATATGTAAAAGTTACTTACGTTACTCGTTAAATCAATCATCGCAATCTCAATCCACAAGTTTTAAATGGTATCTAATGGGTACAATTTCTTATTGTAACAATATTCTTTCTTTCCCTAATACAAACAGCAATCTATGTATACCAATATCTCATTATCTCCTTTCCTAATACAAACAGTAAACTATGTATTCAAATATCTTCTTACCTATGTTACTTTATTTATTTGTGTAAAGAAAAATACTTGAAGTACGTACCAATGAACTTGAAACTTCCTTGCAGAAGCTAAATCTTCTACAACACTTTGATACATTCTTTTCTGTAACTGTTCACGACAATAAAGTTGAGTTACCAATTGTACTAAGAACTTCCATCAGAATTCAGAAAAGTAAAAAGGATTATGTTTTACCTGGCTTATAAAATTTCTACGAATTTTTATAAAAATTTATACGGATTTCTGTCCATTTCAAATATTTTTTTATGAAGCTGTTCAAATGTTGGTCTTTCACATGGAAAAGATATTCGAGAGCACAAAAGAATTGGACCAAGAAGATAAAGAAAGGTACTTAAATATTACTAAAATGCTTGTATACCTATCCTCTTGGTTTGTTTGTCACATAAATAACGTCCTCCAATGCTTTCCTTATTTTTGGAAGTAAATCGTTCCATAATTCCAATCTGTGCTCCCGGGAGCATTTTTCCTAACATTTTCAGTTAATTTTTGTTTAAATTCTGTTTCTGTCTTTTTCAGTGATTCAAAAATTTCTACTTTGTTTAACTGTAAACATTTTGTTCATTTAGTAATTTTATTCAATTAATAAGAAGAAATCAAAAAAGCATATTACTTCTACTTACCTTAGCAGAATAAGGATTGTTTTGAAGTAATGCACGTAACAGTTGCAGAGCTTGCATTCATACATTTGCACTTTTATCTTCTAATTGTAATATCGTAGCAGCTAGAAGTTTCCTTTGACTTGCCAGAGGAATTGCTCAATCACAAGATAAACGTTGCCAAACTTGTAGAATTTTTGATCTTACATAAGCATTGCAATCTAAAATGCAATCTTCCAAATTATTAAGACATTCGTCACGTTGATTTTCTTGTTCTGGTGTAAGATCGTCCCCAGTCAGTACATTTTGTGCAACAATTCCCAAAACCGAAATTATAGAATTTCTCATAGAGTAATGCTGTAGAAAGTATTTAATAGATATGAAATAAATATGAATACATATTCGTAATCTGATTAATATCAAGATGCTTACTTCGCTAGTTAAGTAATTCATTACTTCATTGAGGCCCGTGTTTACATGCTGTCCTTTTCTACGTTCGGCGCGGTCGACGAAGCCACAAAAATATAGTGTCCTGTTCCGAGCTAGGTCACAATATATATTTTTATTTTTTATTTTATATATTTTTTAACCGCAAATCCTAAAATCTTTTCGAAAAAAGAAGAGTTTCAATCGAGTAATATCTGAATGCCAGAAATTAAAAGACACCTTAAAAATTGTTTGTCTTATATTTTTTTGCTTTTCTACTTTGCTCTATTCCAAAGCACATTTTAGTCAATAATCTGCAATATAAAATGACAGTTAATTAATTTCTAGCTTGTACAGTAACTACAATTTTGAGCACAGTCTGTAAACTTACAGGACAAATGGTTCCTCAACTATCGAAGGCTGCCAGAGCCTATGCAATGGTAAATGTAATAATCTGTAGACATATTCTAATGCCTTTTCTTTAGCATCTTTCCATTCTTCTTCCATATCAGACTTTATAGATTTTTTCTTCTAAAACAATCATATTGATAAAACATAATTTATTTCTACGATAAAATTAAATGATATAAATCACAAACAAACATACCTTATCGTGTAGTTTGTTGCCTGCTTCTTTACAGATTTCTTCATTAAAAAAGATATATCAGCATTTTAGTAATATTTAATACCTTTCTTTATTTTCTTGGTCCAATTCGTTTGTGCTCTCGAATATCTTTTCCATGTGAAAGGCGAACATGTGAACAGCTTCATAAACCGATATTTGAAATGGACAGAAATCCATATAAATTTTTATAAAAATTCGTAAAAATTTTATAAGTCAGGTAAAAAATCTGCAAAGAAGTTTTAAGTTTATTAATAAAGTACATCAAGTATTTTTCTTCACATAAATAAATAAGGTAACATAAGTAAGGAGATATTTGAATATATAGTTTACTGTTTGTATTAGGAAATGAGATAAGGAGATTTTTTGTATTAGAGATCCCTATTTCACGTGTATATAAATACACGGTTCACGTACCACGTGTACATACGTATTTTAGTACACGTTCAAAACCGCGATCTCTATTTTGTATACATAGATTATTGTTTGTATTAGGAAAAGAAAGAATATTATTACATGTAATAAGAAATCGTACTCATTAGATACCATTTAAAGCTTCTGGGATCATCCCGATTCGGATGATTGATTTAACGGAGTACCCACTCCGGTTCGAATCCAGCAGGTCATCTTTGTTTATAAGAATGATGAATTCCTTAATCATTTTGATTAATTTGATAATATCTAAGGAGTCTTCTCCAAATCTCTTCTTTTTGTATTCGAAATTTCAAAACGTCTATCCACTATGAAATCACTTTGACGATACTGTCTGATACCCACTGATATCACGTGGACGATCAGTGTTTCGAATCGGAACTTCCGAAACTTCCGATCAGAGCCAGTGATGAGATATGGGGCGCTTTTTTTCGCGCATGCGCGAGTTTCGGCAGGAACGTATCTATGTCCGAAGTTTGTGGGGGACTATTGGAAGGAAAATAGTGGGGGAGTATGATTGGCGGGAACGTCTAACGGAGGCTAGAAATTAGCAGGGCGGCCAAGGTACCCGATCTTCGTACTTGACTGAGGCTAGAATCATCGCGCATGAAACGCATGAAACGCAAAAAAGCGCCCCGTATCTCATCACTGATTCAGAGCCAACTCTTCTCGCGCATGCGCGGCGATTTCAGCCTCAGTAATGTAAGCTTCTCGATAAAATGGGGTACCTTGAACACCCCGCAGACTTTTAAAAAATTATTAGTATACACATATGACAATAACTTACCTCCCGTTCCGCGTCACGTCTCTCGTCTATGACTATCACTCGTCCCGCCAATAATACCGGTACACTTCCTCCAATATAACTGCCTCAGGGCTCTGGCTGCTCTGCTACCTCATTATAGATACGTTACTGTTTTGGCCGCGCATGCGCAAGAAAAGTTGACTCTGATCGGAACAAGACTGTTGAATTAATTAGTATCAACAAAATAATAGTTAAAGATGGGCAGAAGCGAAACTGATGGCTTTATCGGCTCAGAGATGAATTACGAATGGAGATAGAGAGATCCTTATCTCTCCTACAGGGCTTTGACAAAGAGGGAGATATGTCATTCGCAGAAGAGACGAAGACAGAGATTACAAAGCGGCTTGATTTTTCGATGAACTTACAACAACTTTGTGAAGCGAAGAAGCAATATTTTTTGATAATTTTTGTGTGGAAATATTTTCTGTATTATTCCGCATCTTTGTACAGAGACTCTTTTTGTAATTTCGTTCTTGAAACTTTATAAACAATAAAAGTGTACGTTTTTATAGAAGACATTTTTTTCTGTACACTTTTTCTAAAGAAGGACTCTGTACGAAGATGCGGAATAATACAGAGAGTATTTCAACACAAAAAATATTCAAATCAGTATATTTGCACATTTAGATTGGCAGGATTGCGGCGCCATAATATCGTAAGGAGACTGATAATGGTGATTGGTGATAGTACCAGATAGTTCTATCTGTTCTACCTTCCTGTATTTTTAATTTTGTAGGGTTCAAATTAATCTTATAACAAAAGTAGAATATGTTTTATGATTGGTGGTTCGCGATTTGAAATTAAATATTGTTTTCTAGCATGTTATGAATCATATATCGCTACACTTTCCAATGTTCCCAAATTCTCTGTAATTATTTTATTCTTGTGGACTCCCCCTAATCATACAATTTTGTTTCTGTCCAGGATAGGTTAGTTCCACTATTTACTATAAGAGATAGCTCCCTCTATTTTTTGTTATTCATTTGTGTTTGAATTTGGTTAATGTGGATTTTAATGTAAATTTTCTTAACTGAACAATACATTTAAACATTTTATGAATTTCTATATGCATTTTTTTATTTAATCAGACTTATAAGTACATACTTAAAAAATGTCCAAGTATGTATCACATTGGTTACACGAATTGATGTATTTCATGTGAGAAAATGGTTGACATAGTTGACATTAAGGTCTGCCATTAATGTTTATTAAAAATATGTAATGCTAGCCACAATATTAATGATTCATTATCGATAATAGTATATGCAACGTCTTCCTATTCAGCAAGGATATTAATCCAGGAAGCTATATTATTTTTTGTGGTTAAAAAATTCTTGAAATTTGTTCAACTTGGTCTACACAGGAAGAAATCGGTATTGTTTTTAATATACGTTCATAAGAGGTGATTTAAGTGCAAATTTATTAAAACTTCTTTTATCTATAATTTCAGATGGATACGATACACGAATAAAATTATTTTATTAAACACAAGGGAAATAAGAAGCTTGCAGTCATTGTTTACACATTAAATCAGTGTTATAACGAATATAATAACGGAACCAAACATGGGAAGCATGAATATTACAGAAGAACAAAAGAAATTTTTGGAAGAATGTGAGAATGAATTTGAAAATCGATTTACAGAAGGAGACAGTGAGTTTATAAAAGTTAAAAATATGGAATTGATAACCCCACCAATTATGGATCCTTGGCACAATAAACCTCGAAGATCACAGGATGATTGGTCACAAAATCAAGGCCATGGAAGACGGAATAATTCTTGGGATAGACGTAATAATGATAGAAACAGAGATGGATGGGGCAGACACGAGAAAAGACGTCGTTATAAATAATATTAACAATCATTTTATCGAATGGCTGCGTTTTATTTTGTACATAGACTGACACATTATACAAAACTGTAAAATAAAAATGTTTGTAACAACACCAACATATCTTGTCATTTGAAAATATTAATGTAATTTTATTGTCCGTTGTGACTAGATTTAATGTATTTGATTTTGTGATCATATTTATATCTAACTATCGTAAAATGACGAAAAGCATAAGTGAAAATGAAATATTCGGACGTATTGTATGAAATGTCGGATTACCATTATTGATTTTTTTAATTTTTTGGATATCCGTAATATCTGTAATTGACAACACACAATTAATTGCTTGAACGACCAATTTTATATCACACGTTTAGATATTTCTGCAAGACAGCAGATATAAATATATGAGCATTAATAAATATAGTTGTGTACACGCATGAGTAAACACAACTACGACGTGAGATGATCAGCTGTTGTAATGTGGACAGGAAACATGTGTTTCTTTTGTCTGTTGAAATATATCTTTTGTCTCTGTCCGGTGTATAATTAAATTCGATGGAACAAAGACAGAAGGCGTTTTTGCACACGTTAATGCTCGAAGAATATACCTTTTGGTCTGGACAAAGATTATTTTAGTGGAGCGCGATTATTTTTTCCGTATATATACTTTTTCCAATGAATCTATAAAAGCAAGGCAGTTTAAATTAAAACGTATTGACGCACAAGTGAATGTATAATTAATTCGTTAAGTAACACAAAGTTATTACATATTTCCACAAGCCCATCACGAAAGTCGGAAGGTTCGAATCGTATTGCTATGTATCAGTAAATGTTTGATAACATCCACATATCTGAACTGAACGCGAACGAAAAACCATAGATAGTGGGGAGAGAATTGGAAATTGGATAGATGCTTATAATAAATTGTTTGTCGTCCCGACGAATTCGCGTAATCGACGTTTTGTTTCGGTGAAATAAAGCAGTGACTACTCAAAGTGAAGAACGGATCGAAGAGTGTACAGCTCGTGCACGCAGGCTACGTCAATTGAGAATTGCGTTTATATATGCAATGAATGATCAACGCTGTGCTGCTATATATAATTAAACATGCACGAGTGTGTTATGGATAAATACAGCAAATATTCTCAGTGACGCAGAGTTCGTGCAATCATTAATTGGCGAGACACGCATGTGCGCGGACTTTTGAAGATATTTATCAGTTGTAAAATGCTGCGTTCAGATAAATTTTGTTTGCAATACATCTGACTAGCTCTTTCACAATTATTTCAATCGAACCAGATCTTTCAGTAACATATTTTATCAGTGGTGAGTATAATTTCGCAATATTTTCTATCTTTCTGTGTACGAAGCTGTTAGAAAAGTGGCTCAAGTTTGATAGATACATATTAAGATGTCACAGAGCAATCGTACTCGTACTACTATAATCAACAGTCTACATGCTCGTAAAGTCGGGTGAATTTTTTAAAATCACGCAAGGAAAGAGGAATTAACTGCACATTTCTGTTATCAGAATGAAATAAACCAAAAAGACACTCATACTCGAACTCACAGGAGACAATCGCAGCATGGCTGGTTTATACATCACACATTGGCAAGTAAACACTAGTAATATAGAATAAATTATACAATGAAATATACAGATTCATGAAATCCGTTTTCGATGTGCTATATTAAGAAGTTGTACTTTGTTCTTCCTTCGCATAGACTTACTGCGAGAATACACTAATGTTAATGTAAAGACATTAAAACTTATAATTAAAATAAATAGGACATATTTTATTAAGCATAAGCTTTGTATGATTATTTTTAATGGATTGGATCAAGAAATTACGTGCTAAAAGGTAAGAGAAAACAAAAATATTGCTATGCATATAAATTTTTATAACTTTAACATAATTATATGTAACATTATAGGTCCACTGTTCATACGGATGATGATCTAGAAACTGTCGCTGAGAGAAAGGAACGATGGAGGAGTATCAATGCAATTTATTTTACTATGTTTCTTATGTCTCTTGGATTCAGTATTATATTGACTGGAGTGTGGCCATATCTTGATAAAGTATATATACCCTTTTATTGCCCTGGTTTATGGCCCTGGTCATCGATTAACATAATACTTGAAGTAGAGGGAGAATTTTTAGATTTTCAAGAGAATAATAAGAAACTTTTAGTGCTACACTCGTTAAGCAACGCATGACTGTATTATATCGAATATCATGCTGATCCATGACCGGAGCCATATCAAACTTGATTCACATATTATGATATGTAATGATGTATTTGCATTGCAGTTGGACAAAAATGCAGGCAAAGAATTTATGGGATATGTTGTTGCAGCAAATCCTTTGGCGCAGATGTTATTTTCCCCATTAGTAGGATGGTGGGGAGATAAAAGGGGTTCTATAAGATTACCTCTTTTAACAACGCTAGCTCTTTTTACATTTGCATCAGGATTGTACAGTGTCCTTGAAATCTTGCCAGGCGATAAGAAAATGTACATGATAGCTGCTAGATTCTTGGTCGGAGTTAGTTCTGGTTAATATTTTCTTTAGTTCTAATATATATACTATTATAATTTCTGTGCACATTGTACTTCACACTTAGACCGCGGAAGCTCATGCAACTTAACATGTCTAGAGATTAATATACAAAAATTAGAATTGAGCAGTAACTCGGTCTATGCTAGAAATTGAACATTTCATATATTATAACTAAATATATCATTATTTTATTTGTAGCCAATATTGCAGCAGCAAGGTCTTACCTTTCTGCAGCTACAAAATTTGTAGAAAGAACACATGCGGTTTCTATGGTATCTCTTGCGCAGGTAATGTAACTTACTAGTATTTTGTTTGTATATAGTTCTACATAGAACTATATACTTTATACATAGTTCTATGCGATTGATCGTATAATCTCATTTATTAGGTACTGGGATTTGTGGTAGGTCCCGGATTGCAAGCCGCAGTCACACCTCTCGGCGAACATGGTTTCTATTTTATAAATATACCTTTTAATATGTATACTATGACTGGTTGGATAAATGTGATAATGGGAATTCTTAATTTTTCATTGTTTCTTCCATGGAATTTTAAGGAACATAGGATTGCCCTACGCGAAGCTATGAAATCTCAAGGAAGAGCGACAGGTAAAAATTACTTTAATTAAGTAGCGTACTGTAAGTAGAAATAGATTCTAGCGAACTAACCAAATGGTTGTTGCATAAACCGTAGAAGAGGAAACATTGAAGTCTGTAAAACCTGATTATCTAGCGAATTGGACATTGATTTGTGCATTCTTCGTCTTGGTATTTAATTTCGTCCTTCTCGAAACGTTAGTATAACGATCTTTTTCATTTACATTTTTCGTTTTCTTTATTTTGTTCAACATTTGTTTACCTTCTTATTAGTCTGGGTACTTCCTTAACTATGGATCAATTTGGTTGGTCAAAGAAAGAGTCTTTGTATTATATGGGTCTATTAATGAGTGTCGGTGCTATTGTATCTTGCATTACATTTGTTATGATAGAACCACTGTGTAAAAGGTATGGATATTTTATAGAAACTGAACAATTTTTAAGCGACATGTCTCATCTATTATTTGAATGTTATTAGATTTAATGAACGCAAGGTGATGCTGTGGGGTGGATTTTTCTTGATGATAATTGGGAGGATATTGTACATCCCGTGGGGACCGAATCCACCGCCAATCGCGTACGAACCACGTAAGTACGAAATTAAAAGTTCAAGTTCTCATATAAAATAATTTTCCATGAATTTTTATTAATGTTACAGCATTCAATAATGGTACAACAGATATCAATGCAACAGAAGTCTTAGGTTGCCCTAGTACTCAAGAGTGGTGTCTTTACACACCTCAACTCACGGTCACACAATTCTTTATTGGCTATGCTTTCACCACCATAGGCTACCCATTGGGGGTTACCTTAATACAAACGATCTTCAGTAAAGTATTAGGACCACGACCACAAGGTGTTTGGATGGGTTTTATGACAGGTGCGGGATGCGCATCTCGTGTTTTAGGTCCAGTATTTATTAGCGTGATTTACACACGTTATGGAACGTACCATGCTTTTGGTATCACTGGTCTAATGTTAATGTTATCTATGTTGTGGTTACAAATCATGGACAAGCGTTTAGTACCTCCTAAACTTACTTCAGAAGATGAAACGAAACCTGATGCAGAAATTCCATTGGTGCATCTTAAATCTAATGATACTCAACATACGCAACGAACGATATTGAAAGAAATAATATAAACGCGGAATGTGATAAGGTGTAGCATTAGTCATATATTTTTTTGTGCAATTTTAATTTTTTTTATATATATAATGTATAGGGATTTATGCGCGACTGCAATTGTTGGTGAAAAATACTGATACTATACGAAATACGATATTTTTTATGAATATTTACACGTTTTTTCATACATATCTCAAAAAACTATTAACAAATAAATGTAAAATTAGTGAAGGTGTATGGAGAGAATGACAAAGGTTTTAGATAAATGATGAAAAATTCTTATCTATGTTAGCATCTTATACCGAAATGAAATGAAATTGTCGCGTTTTAGAGGGATTATGGTATGATATTGATATAATAAGTACAAAAGATTTTTTAACTGTTTGAACATATTAAATGGACTACGTATGTTATGAATATTATATAGAATTATATAGATAATTATGCAAGTTGCTCATACCTTAAAGTCTAGAAAAATACTTGTAACAGTAAAGACTGATATTTACACGAATTTATTAATATCAAATGTAAAAGAATTCAAATGACTTCCATTAAACATTCGTGCTCGAATGTACTTATTAAAATGGAATGAGCTTCTACAGAGTTATTGTTCAGCCATGCTAGCAAACAATTGCAATGAATTTTACTTAATAGAATATTTCGTTATTAAAACAATCTATACATATTCCTCTTGCCGAAATTGAAATATGATGTGCAATGTGTGCGCATTGAACAAATTCGAAAGAAAGGAATATATAAAAGAGCAGGAGTGTTATATTTTGATTGTTTCCGGTGATCATAAAGAATTTCGAAGCACATATTAAAAAAAGATCACAAAACTCAGTTTATTAATATCTATTATTGAAAGTTTCAATTGTTTATCACTTGTTTATTTCAATTTATTATCAATTGTTTATTTGTCTACACTGCTTATATAAATATTGTAAAAAAGAAATACGAATAAAGATTCATGGAAAGAGCTACAAAACGAAGTCGTAAATGCATACGAGATTGCGGAATTGTTAGAACTTACGAACAGAAAGAATTGTTAACGTATACCCTTAAAACTAAACGACACGAATGCTGACACCTTACTTAAATAACACTTACACTTTACAGTTAGTCTTTCTTCTTTGGTTTTTTAGGATTGCGGGATCGAGATTTAGCTTTACAGAGGGGACAAATCGGGGCGTTTCTATGAATTTGTTGATGGCACGACAAACACGATTTCATTGGAGGTGGTTGTTGCCTGGAAACAAAAAGAGGAAATATAGAGGAAGAAGGAGTACGTTGTACTTCATTTATGTATTTCTGTTATGTATCGTTGTTCCCAATTGATAAGAACTAAACTGCGGATTTCTGTGCAAAATAAAAATTTCTTTCTTTCTTTCATAGATTTAGTAGGTCATTTTTACTATAAATGCATAGAATCCGCAGTCTAATAAGAACTGTTGCGATTTTTTGACAGAAGTGATTCGTGTATTACTGTAAAGTAGGGATTAGTATTTGCATGCGTTGTTAGATAAAAATATAATATAAAATTGAGATATACCAGAGGTACCTGAATGTTGCAGCAGGTGGACCTGGTGCTGGGGGTAATGGTCTTGGTTCTGGTTTACTTGGACCTTGAAGGGGTTGAGGGGCAAGGAAAGGTGTGGAACCACCTGGATGACCAGGATGGTGTAAAGTGAGTGGAGGTAACAGATCTTCACCCCGCACTTCCACTCTCCATTCAGCCTTTTGCATAGGACGATCAAAGTAACTGCGAACAAACCATCTACACCATAAATGTCTAACTTTAGATAATATTTTTCTTGAAAAGAAATTCATTTCATTTAGACTTTCAAGGTTGCATATCTTCTCAAGGGAGAAGTCTGGTTTATTAACTTCAACCCATTACATTTGACTGTCTCTACCAAGGCCCCACTAAAAATTACTATACTATATATTCAGTGCGAAGACAGTGCTTCACAAGAAAAAAATCATCCGATTTCAATATTCCGTACCAAGCTCCTCCCTTAAGTAACATTTAGGAGATTAATATACTTACTCTGGCGAAATAAGATCCGATTCTGTTTCATATAGTTCTGGTAACCTTTCCAGTCCAAGGAATTCTCTGCGCATACGATCGATGTCGTGTTTCAAGGGCTGATAATCATTATTATGAATCAATTTTGCAGTCTCCCTTGCTTTGTTTCTGGCTTCTTCTGCCTGCTTAATGACAGCCTCCATCTGGAACAGTTATATAAACAATTATACTCTTTATTTCTTCAAGTACATCGACAGATCTATATCTAATCTTACCGCATTAATGTCGGCATGTATTTGCCGTAATTCCTCTACATGTGCCATTTTCTCTTGCATAAGGAGGTCCATTTCCTGTTTGTATTCTAACAAGCATTTCTCTTCTTGCTCAGTCTGTTCCACTTCTTGCAAAATCCTTTGTTTCATTTTTTCCAGCTGGAGGGTCTTCGACCTAGACAAACACAAGTTACAGACAATTATTAGATATTTCCTTCTTAATGATAAGGTTGCATAGAGATACACTTATCAATTTATGATGTGTTTTTTAAGTTATTGTATTCTTTTAAAAATTCTGTAAAAATTTCCTGAAATACTCTTGAACTACAAAATTCAATTGCTCAAAGTAGTTAAAAAAAGTTTCACATCTACAATTATTTTGCAATGTTCTAACGATGTTTAATGTGTTTTGCAACGTGTGTTTTTCTGCATTTTGATCACAGATACGAATGATTTGAAACAAAAAATGTATGTACTGTGCTCATTGCAATTCGTAAGTCTTAGACTGCAAATCTTTATGCATTTATAATTAAAATTTCGAATAATGAAATTCAAAATTGTTGGAAAACTTAAAAAATTGAGAATGCCAATAAACTACATGATTTCTCCTCTATTAAAATCATTATATATAAAGGAAGAAATAACATTCAATTTGGTTTCTATTTCTTGCAATCGATGCAGGCAATTTTTATTTTGCATAAAGATCCGCAGTCCAGTAATTTTATTAGATCGCGTGAGGGTTAACTCTAAAAGCTTTTTGAATAGTAAGGGTTAAATGTTTACTTGATGTCCTTCAGTGCTTCCAGCTTCGCGAAAATCACAGTAGTTTCCGTGGCAGACATTCTGGTACGTTTTCTCGATATTTTTGTTTAGGGAAGCCCTGTCAAACGGAAGACAACTTGTTTATGAAATAGATGCAACTTTATCCGGCGTTGATGCACTTTTCGTCAAGGCATTGTGGATCGAATATTTTTCATAGGACCGATCAACGGCACTATACGATCATTATTTTCATTTAAAATCGAACGTAATAGTCACGACGTAATCGTACTACGAAAAATTAATCAACACCGTTGACGCGCGACACAATGAACCATTATTCATGCCATGAACCATGAGAGCTCTACCATTGTAGATAAGAAACATCAGCGTTTCTCTTCTTCGTTGCGCCCTACAGTGATTCGTTAACGAACTAAAATAAAAGAGCGCGGTTTTTTAAAAGCACACGGTGCTAGATACACGATTGTTTAGTATTTAAAAAAAAAATAATACGTAATATTTATTTATTGATACCGGTTATCTTCCTCATAAAATTTTTATGTGAGGTATTTTGCAACTGATTGCAAATGATTGCAACAGCTTCTTGAACAAATATATGAGCAATTATAAATCAATCGTGATCGGATTAGAAAAATTTTTGACAATTGATTGGATGATAAGATGATTCGATTACTAAATCGTGTCGCCATCCTGAGCTATAATCTTGTCTGTACTGATAAGTCAGTTTCGTGCAGAGGCAATGATCTAAAGTTAAAAAAATTCCCGAAATAGTCCCTCATTTAAAAGTAATATGTTGCATCCTTTTGATGCATCCTTTACAAAATGTTACAAATATCTTTACCTGTCTCGGTAGTTGACGCAGGATGTTCAACGAACACACGGCGGAGCGCCAGAAGAATCAATGATTTGTCGATTCGCGGGAACACATCCGCCCGCAATCGTGAAATCGTTTAGCGTTGTTCATTCTATTATTTACCATAGCTATCGAGGTGTCGGTTATCGGACCGAGAATACCGGTATCGTATCCGATCTAGCCGCATATCAGCCGTTAATAGAGTGCTCGTAGGCAAGCATGCTAAAGGATGCTCGTCGGTGGATCGTTAGGATTGCAGTCCGTCATCGTTATCGGGCTGGCTGGATCGTGGGTGTAGTTCGCGGTGTCGAAAAGAGTGATTAATCAGTTCTGATCGTGGTCGTGCCGGGCTGTTTATCAGCTCGGTGGCGGGACCGTGTGTACCAAATCGGCGGTCGTTATCTGTACCGATTTTCAAGGAGGCGGTGAGGGAAGGAAGAGAGAGAGACAGAGAGAGAGAGAGAGAGGTAGAAAGAGCCAAAGAGGGAAAGAGAGTGAGAGGAAGAGGAACGGTAGCTATGACATCCTCGCAGAAGAAGATGAAGAAAAAGAGGAAGGAGATGGTCCGGGTGCGGGGATAGGCGAAAACGAAAAATCGGCAATCGCGGTTGGTGTCCGGGCTCGTCGGGGCGGCCAGTCGTCGAGCCGAACTTTAATGATAATCCAGATAAGATGAAGAGCCGAGAAAAACCCGCGTTGAAGACGTCGCGTTGGCCGACGACGACGGCCTCGTCTCTCCCCCAGCTTTTCGTCGTTCACCGCCCGGTTGCACATCAGTCCTCCTCCTACTTAGCGCGGGAGCAGAAACTTGTGCAGTTCGTGTGACTAAGCACCGACAAACTTTCGAGTGTCTCCGAAGCTCTCCGCGGAGCTGTGAATATAGGACAAAGGAGAGTGGCCCGGAGCCGAGCCGAGTCGTCGACACCGGCTTCGACGGCATCCACGGAGGGGAACATTTTTCCGCTTTAACGGGTCCCATCAGTCTCGAGACTCGCCTTGACTCGCCACAACTCGCTACGACTCCGTAGCACCGAGAGTGCATTAGAGAAAAAGAGTTTCTGCACGACGGCAGCGGCGCGGCGGCATCATGGGGTCCAGAATGGGCTCTCGAATGTAAGTAATTCGTAACGACGAGTTTTCCATCGGGCCCCCAGCTTCCACGAGCCGCGAAAGTATGCTGGTTGTCGCGCGAGCTCGCGCACCTCGCGTTCAAGTCGCGCGAACCCCGGAATTCGAACTTGCTTCGCAGAGTCACTTACGCAGATACAGCGCAGAGATCGTGCCGAGCACGTACAACCCGTATGAGTGTAGATATTATTACAAACAATCGAGTAGATGTGGCGTCCCGAGGGAGATTGGATAGAGTTAGCAACCTGTTCTCCCTGCTGCTGTGCTGTTCGGGTTGTAGATCCTCGGTGTAACTTGCGATTTCAGCACAGTGGCCGCAGTGAAGAAATTCTGAATTATGTTTATACTCTGGCAAGAGAAAGTAATTCTTTGCCTTACAAATGCACGAATCTTCGACTAATTCGCTGTAATCGAATACTGGAACAGAAAAAGAATTGCTTTTTTATCAGATTATTTGACGATGTTTTTCACAAAGAAGCGCGAAAGAATTGTTTTTCTGTCTTTTTATAGCTGTTTACTTCAGACACTTCTAAGATCGGTGTGTTGGGCTGAAACAACATCGAGAAACTTTTTGTCGCCTCTTGTTGTTTTCTTCCTTTTTTTATCGAATAAAAGAAAAAGAAGACAACACGGGGCGACAAAATGTTGCTCGATATTAAATATGTAAATATACGCAGGATAAATATACGTAATAGCATAAAAGCTTACCCTTCTCACGTTCGTTGTGCGTGGAATGATAGCGCGCACGAGAGACGATCATGATCTGATCGCGAGAATATTCTCCGATTCGTCAATTGATCGCGTATATCTTCATCGGGAGCTCTTGATGAGAGCGCAGATCGCAATGCCTTGCTTTCTTTATTTCCATCTGAAGTTGATACATAATGTATAAAAGAACAAGAAAATCAAAAAGGAATGAACAATTAGACAGTATCAAAATCAAAAAGTAGAGCATTCGAGGGTTAATTGTTTTTCTCGTGGAACGGGAGAAGGGCGTCGATCAAAGGGCGTAAACTATTCGAGCCTTAACACTAAATCTATCATTACCGGTCAAATGACCGTTTTGAGATTTTGTATTTTACAATTAGTGAATTTATAAAAAGGTTTCCATTGGAAATGATTATTCACGATTCTTTATTTAAGCTCACATAATAAAAATCGCACGGAATCGAAATAAAATCGATAAATTCATTTCCAGTGCTCGGTAGGTTTAGTGTTAAATCTTCGATCGTAGATCGCATAATGGGGCCGTTGTACCATAGGCGGGATGATCGACGAACGCGCGCGCGCGCGTTAGTGAATACTTATCAGCCGTCACAGACGGAGCTCGTCGCGGCTGCGTGTTCCTTTTTATCTCTCGGTCGGTTTTCTCTTTTATAAAACACGAGCTCGCGATACGTGTACACATAAGCGCTTAATCGACCACGCGACGCTAATAAAGCGTTACCAGGACGACTCCCGGGCAAAAAGAGTATTATGCGCCGCCGCGCCGCGCCGCGCCGGTTCGTGTGCCGGTCGATGTCTTTATCCGACGTAGCTCGAGATCGGTCTGCGACTAACGACCGAGCCGTTCTTTTTTTCGACGAGCGATCGCGATACAGTGAATTAGTAATTATAGCGAGCGAGCGCGCGCGCACGGGCTCTAGGGATGAGCGAATGAACAGGGCAAGAAAATAATTGGCGAGGATTATGTTGCGATGCACCGCAGAATCCCTCCGATGGACCGTAGACGATCCCAAAGAAAATGGTGGACCGATCGTTCCCGCATAACTCCGGGACCCTTTATCGATCGCGAACACCACCGCTGTACCGTTCGAATTCCGCGTATTTATTTCATTTATCTGTAATGACCGGTCACGGAAGAGCATTTCGAACACTGCCCGCTTTTAAACTTTTAACGACCCTCTAATATTTCACTCGCGCGCCCCCTCGATCGCGCTGTTAAATTTCATTTTATTTACTTTCGAATGCGCCGCGCCCCGGACACGAAAAACATTAAAAAGCTGTTTCCGTTAGTGGCGTGTCGTTTTACGCTCGTTTCCGGTGTCGTCCACTTAACATGGCAATAAACAATCGTTTTTTAAATATTTCGTTATGAAAGATTTTATTAGCAATTCGGCTGCGACGAACGTTGTTCTCTGAACTTACAGCACTGTCGAACGTTAAAAAGCAATTAAGGAGGAGGGTGCCGAGGGACGCGGGTTCATTAGAGTCCCTTGATGGCGTAAAGTGTTCGACGAACGGAAGACAGCGACACGCGTAACGAGGATAAGACAGTTATGGTGCGGGATGGCGGCGCAGTGAAACAAAGACGCGCGGATAATATCGAGGATATCGAATTGATCTTCTTCGGGAAGCACTGTTTGTTTTTAATCTCTTGTACTTATTAGTGAGTTCGGGTGCCCGACCATCATCTTACCGTAAACTAATAAATCATTTCGTAAAGCTTCTCTGCGCATCCAGAGTTCGTAAATTCTCCACTTTCATTGGAGATGATAAATGTGCTCATAATTATGAAAGTGATCTAACAAGTCAAATATTTCCTGTTTCGAGATATTTAAATATCTATATATAATGTTGAAATAATAAACACTATCTTACGGTTCATTTTTGACAATATCGTAAAAATTACATTGAATTCATTTAGTTTAAAGTAATGTGATGTGAAATAATTGATAAACTCATTTTTTAAAATTTTAATTTAGACCACTTTCATAATTATGGGCACAAATATCGGGACCTAAATATAGAAATCAGACGTGACGCAGAACGTAAAATCTTGCAGAAGAAGTTGTTCTACTGATCAGCACTTTTCGTATCTAAGAAGAAGCATCTCGATTCTTGCTGAACGAGTGATCGATTAACTCCTCAATGAACTCTTACGCGCGCCGTCTTATCTAAATTCGCATCTATCGATATCGTGGACGATAGTACAGTAATTTCTCAATCGATTTCATTACGCAGAATCAGAATCCTATGACGTATTATTAGTTGGAGCTGGCGAAACTTGGATTAATAATCGATTACTACAATTTTGTAAGAGAGGCAAATGATTTTACTGAAAGTACATGGCTTCGGGTTTTCCCGGAAATTACTGTTCCTTTCACCCTAGGCATTCGAATCCTCGTCTCGCCTCCGGAGACTCGTCATAGTTCTCATGCCGGCTGAATCATCGATCATGCTCGCAAACCGTTGCGCTAATTGCTACGATTATGAGAACACGAATCCCAAGACCCACAAACAGGCTTTAAAATTCCGCAAACAATTCGAAGGCCGGGTTTGAGACAGCGCTAAACAGTTGCTAGGATTAGTCAGCGAGGTATAATGGCAAAGCAAATTCACGGAGCCTCGAAATTTGGCTACGATACTAATCGAGATTTGTTTAGTGCTCGGTTTAGTAGGCCTGTGTAGGTCAGAAAGAACATTTAACTCCTTTTACTTGGCACAACTGTAATTCTATGATATTTAGTTTAGATTTATCAGCATTGGAAAATAGACGTACAATGTTTGACTGTTTATTTGACAGCGAAGTACTCAAACCCTGTCCTCATTCATCAATCATCGAGGAATTTAATATTAATATATCATCCAGAAATTTGCATATCGTTTTCCGCGTGAATCACTCGATAGGAACAATCGAATCTTCGGCAATGCCAATAATGTCTACTCATCTGTCGATATGTACTGTCGAGTTTAACACGTGTGCAAACAGTTTGATTTCTATTTTGTACATGATCCTCATTATTAACAATTTCTCTTGTTTCCTATACATCTATTCTTTCTTATTTGTGTATTTCTAGTGGTTTCTTTCCCTGCGACACGAACCCTCATGATCAATCATTTTCCCTTCTTTCTACGCACCCTTATATATTTTTTATAATTTGTATATTTCTTCTAGTGGGTCCTTTCCTCAATTTATTTTTTTATAATACAAACCTTTCTCATCCATAATTTTCTTCTTCGTGCCTTTGTTAGAGTAAATGGATAATAATTGTAGAAATGTACTTCGTACATGAGAAACAAAATGAATCTATTATCTCACACAAGGAGCGATCGGTTCAATTTCAGTTTGTTTATAAAACCGTTGTCCGCTTGTTCATGGGATCGTCCCTCACTTGACGAGTTCCTTTCAAACTGTAAAGACGTGTTTTGCTTGTGCCTTTCTCGCTTCTGGATAAACTTCGTTGATTCATTTATATAAAGTGCGGTGTATTGAAGTTCATAATCTAATAATAATAATAAACAGACTTAATCTATTACGTCAGGATGATTTTTACACAATTTCAACGTCCCCGACCCTAACAGCTGAATGGTTATCGAATCCTGAGTCCCCAGCCAGCGCAGCGTCCTCACCGTTACTTACTCGATGCACCGCGGGGCCGTGAAAAATCGCAAGGCCCCTAGAATGCGTACGAATGCGAATCACGCTCAGAAATACCAAGTTCGTGGCAGCCTCGATACGTGACTAACTTACCCGCCCCGGTACAAAGTCTCTGCGCCGCCGTCACGGCTTTTGTTCGCTTAGATTAATTTTCGTCCGGTGGGGTGAGACCGGACAAACTGAATAACCGGCAGGATGAAGTTAGTTTCATCGCTATTGAGAATCTCTGGCAGTCGCGAAGCGCGTTTTTATTTATAAACACTCGTTTCCGCTGATTTTCGTGCATTACCCCCGTTACTTTTCGCTCTCGTTGATAAAAGAGCGCAGTAAATTAACTACCTAACACGTTATAACAATTTGCCGAGATTATTAACACAAGGGAACTATTTTATACATTTTTAGAATGTAGAAAAAATCCTTACTGAAAAATGAGGAAATAATCGCCGGCAGATAATGTGTTAAACACAAACCAACTAGCAGGTTTAATAATGTTTAACACGTTGACTGCCACGGTACTTTTCAGGATTCCGGTGTAAGAAGCCGATTTAATTGAAAATCATATAAAAACTACGAGATAACTCGTAGTTGGCGTCCTAGGCAATAACGCAAACTACGAGTTACCTCGTAGTTGGCAGTCAATGTATTAAATAATTGGATACGCGATACCCAAAGTTACGAAACATCACACGCCCCCAGTTTCCTACCAGTTTGGGTCAGCAGTCGACGTCTGAATAATCGGACGATGTTTTCGAAGAGGAATCATGATTGTTTAATTGGAAGATAGGTATGTTTGTACAGAAAAAAGGGAGCTCATATTGTAGAAAGCAATCGTCGTGGAACGATTAATAGAACGGTCTTCGAGCCCGTTTAAATCTCCAACAAATGTGGTTTATCGTCGTGCAAACAGCCCGTCGTTTCGCATAATGAGGGCAGCTCTTCAATGGCTACGATAACGTCCACTATATCGTCTGTATTATTTTTCTTCCACTTCTGGCCGAGACTCGCTTTTTCATTCGAGTCACGGGAGTTATTTAATTCGACGAACGGGAACAGTGGACAAACATTTGCGCAGCGAACAATTGCCGACCTCCTTACATTCTGTTCTTCTCCGTTGTCCGACGACAAACAATTTCTTCCCCTTGATTTTCGACTTCTCTATTGTCACTGCTCTCGATCACGAAAATGCCTGTCCACTCGTTTATTCGGAGTTGAATGAAGCTTCAATGACCCGCGCGCTCTCTCTCATCTGCGCACTATATTAAATATTCTAGCATGCCGTTTCGCAATCCGATCCTGACAGATTCCCGTTTGATACGGGTGACTCGGAAAACTCGCAATTAAACGATGTCGTACACATTATATCGCGGAGTCCTTCCGCTTAGAACAATAGGAGAGCCCGCCGGCTCGAGAGTTTTCGTTTGATAGAAAAGGACAGTCGAAAACAATGAAAATTATATAAGTGATGCGAGTATATATGTATTCTGTTCCATCACAGGAAACATAGTGTAAAAACACGGAGTTATAATTCACGGTTTAACATAATGGAAGTAACGATGCTCGAACGTTCACGCTCGAGGTAAAAAGAAGCCGCAGGTTAGAGATAATTGGCACGATAATTGAGTTAAGAGATAATTTACTAACAATGCATCGACGTCAGGAAGCGAGCGCGAATTCACGCTCGAGCGGAGAGCACTAATTACGAAACGGTTATCGGCGATTAGACGAATCTTTAATAAGACGCGAAGGTGTTCCGATCCGAATGATACATATCGCTCGGTCGAGTGCTTTTTATGCGCTAGTTATCACTTGTATCCATTCAGATATTTATATAACACGATTCCGAGCTGTTTGCCCAACCGCGAGAGGCCTCTCGACCACGCGAAAGAAAAAAAGAGCGACGCGAATCCTCAAGGTCCATTTTTGTCTCATTTTTCAATTATCTCCGGGAGTATCGGAGTATCAAGATAACGACGATACAATCGCCACGAGAAATAAAAAACCAGTGTATCTGTAACCTGAAGCCAACGTTGCGTCTCGATAACATATGCAACCGGATTTTTAAATCGTGCGCATTTCAAGTGTACAACAAGTTTTACTTCCGGCCGACTGCCGGTTTATTGACAGATCGATACGATTACCTGCGATTTACTAAAACGTATGCAAAATAGATCGCGATCGTCCGATGTTCGATGAATTATTCTAACGCGATTCTGTTGGAAAATTTATTGTAAAATTGTTTGAATATCTGCCGTAATACCATCATCTAGAATCGAAAATGGAATCCCACGGATAGAAGTGAATAATGCACAGCCTCCGAGTGACACGAAATGGACTATGGAGTAATCCATAGTCGGCAGTCATGCAAACATAATGAAAGAGTCGCTTATCTGAACAGGCTCGAATGAGTCGCTGAACGATTCGGTGCGAGGAGGTTTCAATCTGTCATTACAGGAAGCAGATAACATTTCCATCTCGCGTATTAAAGTAATACGAGATTATCCAGCGGGATGACTCGTCGAAACGATAAAGCAGTGTCTCCAACCGCAAACGAGACTAACGTGTACATACAGCTCAAATTGGTACAAGTTGTCGGAACCTGTAGGAATAGGTTCGTCGGATTATTTTGGCCAATCGGAGCGATGGAAATGGCACTTTCCTATCGTTCGATCACGCGAGACCAACTTTTCCGTATCAGCCAGTCACGTATATATACGCCACGGAACAATAAAACAGCGCTAGTAGCAACTAAGCTGTGGTATCCGGTCTAAGCCGGTGTAAACCAGTTTTATTTGATTTTTCCCTGGTTGTTTTCGATGAACCGAACGAGACAAAATACGCGCGTGTTATACGCCATATTACGCTCGCCGGTCTTATCTAAACTGTATGGCATTATCTGTTGCGTTCCACGGGAAATCTGCTTCAGCCAATCGGGCATAATGAAACGTCCGCCGGTCTCGGCGGAAAATCGGAAACGAAACTCGAATCCGCGTGGCAGGCAGGACGTTATAACTCGAGATGCGCTGACTCGAGGCCGTTATACATCGCCGATCGGTATTTTTAGAGCACTATTACTGAATTTTTATCGGGCCAACAGTTCGCCAACCACGCATCCGCCCGCTTTGTTTCCAGGTCTTCCAAATTAACTATCGAGCACGGTTCGACGAGATTCGCAAAGAAAATCTTCGCTCATTGATCGCTCAAAGATCATTAAAGGCAGTCAATCAAAATACCTTACCGTAATTCGAAACAATTTTCAAATAATTGAGAAATGTGTTTTTAATTGCTTTCGATCGATCGAGGAAAAATGTGGACTGACCTTGATCAAATTGAAGTAAAAGAACTTGGAGAGCAATCGAAGTGAACGTCACCGGTGAAAGGAATGCGTTGCATTGGGTAGAATAATGTTTCTCCCGAAGAAATTATGCAACGAGACAGAGATTATAAAGCGACTCGTCAATCGCGAGGATTCGACGCATTCTTTTCGCGCGGATCGCAACAGGACGAGAGAAATAAATTCTGTAACAATAACAAAGTGTCTTAACTATCGCGATAGTTCGCGCAACAAGCACATAGTTAAGGAGCGGCGATAAATAATGCTCGTTGCCGGGATTGATCACCGACTTGTTAGACGAACCCTCATTCAGTCGTTGAAAATGTTACGCTCGAATCGCGGAATTTTAGTAAATATTCAGCAAACGCGGTAAACCGTGAGGCACGCCTCGACAATATTTTTACGTAACGCAATCGTCCCGGTATCGATGAAATTTTTGCCGTGCCGATGGAAACGATGGCTGAAAAACGCTTTTCATCCGGCTAATTGTAGCTCGTTTGACTTTGCCCCGGAGAATTTAATTTTCCTTTTTGGTAATTGAAAAAGGAAAACAGAAAATTTAACTTCCGCACCGTATATTTATGCTAATGTCCTGTAATCTGTCCAATGTTCTCCAATTACCCCGGCAGAGGTCATTTTTCGCAATTTTCTAATTTCCTGCTTCACAAATAAACGCTCTGAAAAACTGCAGCTTTGCTCTTCAAACTACTATCACGCTGATTGCTGAATGAAACCATAAAAGCTTAGATTTATCGTAGTTGTTAAAAAATTTTCCTCTTTACGGCATGATTTCAGATGTCGTAAAGAGATAGCAGGTCTAAATTACTCCAGAAAATGTTTTCCCAGAGTCGTGCTCTGTTAAACGCTCCGGGAGATACGGTAAAAATTTTCCAAAGATCGGAGCAAATATTGGCTCCGCCAATAGGAATGTTGAATCATTAGAAATTCGTATTCGACACTGTGTTTGTACATCTGCAAATTGTTACGTCGTAATCCTCGAGCGAAAACGTACTAATCGAGAATGTCAACGAATGGTTTATAAAGCTCGCGGCTCCAAATCTTCCGATTCTTGACTCACATCCCATGTATAGCAATTGCACGTCGCGTTGCAGCATTGACATACTTGCGGAGCGCGCGCGCGCGCGAGAAGAAAACTCTAAACGAATACGGACTAAGAAACAGGTCTTCCAGGAATCGGTGGATATAGGCTAAATCATTGTCGAGACTCGATCATGGTCAGACGCGAGATAACACGCATCTAGCTAATGGTCGAAGAAAATTGAGATCAATATTCCGTTTTGTCGATCGTAGATAGTGAATAGAATTTATGTAATGTTTTCGGCGCACAGGTTCGATCAAATGTTAAAAACAATTGAGATCACTTCGAAAACTGCATATTTGACCCGCTTGAAATGTCATGGCGCAAAGTTCAATGACATGTCTAGTCTATTCCTAAATCGCCACTATCGTGACGAATTAATCTCCATGAAATCAGCATTAAACAATTTTTTTCTACAGCGAAGAAGAATATGCCGATATTCATTCGTGAAGTCGAAGTTCACTACTTGTTTAAAGGCTGACGCGAAACTTTGAATCAGCATACTCGCGTCGCGTTATTCAAATGCCTTGTTTTAATCATTAATCCTGCGAATATTCGTGCGAAAATAAGAATTATTAACACTCAATTCCACTTCGGAAGAGAACAAAATTTCGTGGTTCATTTAGCTCCGCTGCATCATTTTATCATAATCGATCGCCATCGGCCATTCGCAATATTTGCTGTATTTCGCTTTTAAATTTTAAAACGCCTCATTAATAATAAATTAGCCGCACTAGATTAAGTGAAGCCGTTCATAGAATGCGCCGAGTTTCATCGTGTGCAATATTTCAGAGGATGGTTCACAAGTGGAAACAATTGTCCTCTTTATTTTTCGTTTAAGTCCGACCACTTTATATTTCGACTTACAGAATTATAAAATTATTCGATAAATCTGTTTCTTTGAATATACAGGATGATCGGTAAACCAGTGGTATAATCGGAAAGGGGATGATTTTATATTAGAAAACTAAGTCGAAATAGGTACAAAATAAAACCGCGGTAGAAATAGTGTTAACACGTTCGCACCGGGTCCTCTCCGACGCACGTGGCGGATTAATTAGTTCGCGAAGTAACGTTATGTTACGAAAACCAATTAATACGACTAATCCTTGTAGCATGTATTATAACTAGACCGCGGATTTTATGCATTTATGAGAAGAATGGGTACGGGTACGTACAATTTAAAGCAGTGGACGTGTTAAAAATATTTCAGGACATCAATGTAATAGTATCAGCAAAATAGGAAAATTAAAAGAAGAATACAATTTCTATTTGGCTCTTGTGTCCCGCAATCAATGCGAACATTTTTTATTCTGCCTAAAGAGCCGCAGTCTAATTACAACTTATCTCAACAGAAATAGGAGCATTTGTAACGTTTCCCGCATTTATTTTACAACAGTATTGCGAAGAATGTAAAAACTCGTATGTGCGTCATCCGGCGAGAATATTAAGAAATGCTCGGCTGTGAACCATTGACTTTTAAAAACGATTGAATAATAAGTTATCATGTAATATAGATCTATAAACATATTAGATTTAGCGTTTAATTTGAAATGGCGGGGCCGAGAGTCATCGGCGCGACCGGTCGAGTGAGTGTCAGTCGATGGTCGGGTCCGGAACTTAAGAAGGACCGACCCTACCCCCTCCGTTTGTTTTGCTTCCCCCACGCTTCCCTTGGTCATCGAGGATAGCGTAGTGTTGGCATACGTTTACCTTCAAAGACAGTTGCTGCAGCAGGAAGGCAACAGGTCGGCGACGGTCATGTATCTGCGTGGCACGCGTAGTCAGTTCGTGGTTCTTTGGTAAACAGTGCTAGTGTTCGCTCTCTCTCTCTCTCGCTCTCAAGAATCAGCAAGTTCGTCATCCAGTTCGTGGTTCGAAGATGGCGTAGCCACCTCGTGGACACCTGTATGCGCGTCTAATACCGTCAGGACCACGGTGTTTCGGACATAGTGGTCCCGCGAGTGCAGTTTCCGACGGAGATACCAGTAAGGCGTGCGTGGACCTCGCCAGGTGACTCTGCCGCCAGGTGACCGGAAGTGGTCGCGGAGAACTGATATCCCCGTCGCTCGTTTGCTCGGCCAGACTCAGGTGAATGACTCCCTGGTGCGGCGACGCTGCTCCACGGGTCCGACTAGCGCCCGCGTAACCGTAATCATGATTAATCCGCCTACAATCCCGCCCCGGGATTGCGGCACCGTCGATCAAAGGTCCGGTCCGCGGTTCAAAGGACAATCGTTTGTCCGGTTCGAACGAGAAACACCGGCCAACCTCGCTCGTTAAGATTCTACGTGGCGAATTAGGAAGACACGCGATTAGACGCCGCCGTTTAACTTGATAGTAGCAATTGATCACTTAAACTGGATCGCGTTTCAAGGTGGACAATCCCATTCAATTCTTATTGTTCGCCGCTTCCTCAGCTTCGCTCGGTTTGTAACATTTTCATCGATGTCCAGGTTCGATCGGGACACCACTTCGACGGAGGATGTGTAAGACGCGGTCGAAAGCATTTCGTTCTCGCACATATACAGGGTGGTTCACGCAACTCGTATACAGAAGTTGCATAGTCTGAAGGGGTACGTTACGTAGTGTATTTATCTTTTTAGAGATGGAAGCGTTTCGGAGATTTGAAGGTCGACTTTGTTCTTTTAAATGGAACACTATATTTTTTATACCAAAATTCGAATTTATACCAAATGTCGAATTCCGAGTAAAAAAGTATTGACCTTCATTAGCCCTAAACCTAATAATTAACGAGTAATTTCACTTTATTTCCTGAAAATCCCGCTGTCCCGCGGAAATCTGTGATAAGGTTGAATTTCTAACTTGATATTACGCGAAGAAAATTTTCAGGAAATAAAGTGAAATTACTCGTTAATTATTAAGTTTAGGGCTAATGAAGGTCAATACTTTTTTACTCGGAATTCGACAGTCTTCCATATTTTGGTAGAAAAAATATAGTATTCCATTTAAAAGAGCAATGTCGATCTTCAAATCTCCGAAACGCTTCCACCTGTAAAAAAATAAATACACTACATTAATGTACCCCTTCAGACCATGCAACTTCTGTATACAAAACTTTTTCGTGCAACGCATACTTTGGAAGTTATATAGGTGTGCAAGTTGCGTGAACCACCCTGTATATATCAGTCTCACGGTTTTGGCACATTTAAAATTCTTCCGAACTTTGCGCGACCGTCTTTCTGTTCTCTCGACGTTTTCCTGGAACCGTTCCTGCGACCTGTTCACGTGTCTGAATCGTGGTTCCGACGCTGTGTGTCTCTTTCGATGTTTTCGTACATTTTTGGCAAGAGCATCGATCAAAATGGTGTTGCAATCGTTCGCTCGAATTTTTGAAGTTTTTACTTAAAAAAGAGCAGTAACTTGTCCCAGTTCCCAGAATTACCTTATCTATTACAGACTATACAAATTAAATAATAATTTTCACGTAATTATCAATATGGATGTGTCCGAGTCTAAAAAGACCCACCGATGGCCGTGCCAGTGTTAATATGCTCGCTATTGTACACATATCACGTCACGAATGTCGTTGGCCATCCTCGTTATCCAAGTTAACGAACGTAGAACAGGAGAACGTTTCGGTAACAAGACACTGTCCGCGTGTTTATCGAGGAACTAAAATTCCCTAAGCGGGGGAGTCGGCTTAAAACGTTAATTTATGTTAATTTGCCGGGCACTGGGCCTCGGGAAATTGCACGCGAAGGACGAAGTACGATGGAAGCTGCACTATTGCCGTCATCCGGTTCTCCATACTCGATTTCTGGCATTTTTACAGACTTGGCCGGCAACGTCTCGTATCACCAGAAATGATCACGTTACGTCCGCACGTCTCTCTCTCGGCTAGAGTATAATGGTTACGGAGAAGCTGGGACTACGCTAGAGACCAGAAATTAGTAAACAAGCAAGAACACCGGGATTTTCTAGCGGTACAGACTCTGGTCAGACACGAATCGTTCGCGTACCTACGCTAATCGCCGCTGTCTATCCGCGGTGGGAAACAGAAGGAGTCCGGGAACAGCGATAAATTATAATAAAGCAACGATTTACGACGACGTGTGCTCGGATTCTCAGCCTGTTTCCTGTTAATTTACCTGTGGTTGAAACGCAAAACGTCTTCAGCATTGTTGCGGTTTCAGTAGAATCTCGGTTTTCGGAAGAGGAATACGTTCATTGAATACCTTCTTTCGGGGACACGAGTGCAACAGCAGCGAAATATCAGACGTCGACACATATAGACTCTTTTCCTTGTAAATGTTAATTGCAAATTAATTGCAAATCTACTGCGACGTTACCAGCGTGTCAATAAGAGATACAGATTTACACATAATTACTGTCTACTTCCTGAAAGAAGTGTATTCTACTCCAACCAATCAAAGCTCGTAACGTTTTCAGGCAATTATTGTGTTAGATGAAATTTAGAACATTTTCTAAATAAAAGAAACTCTGGTGTGTCTTCAAATTGCAGAGTAGAACCAAGATTCTTAAGTCTAGCACTCACTAGTTAGCCGGTTGTCCTCATCGCGAAATAAGTCGAAGGGCAGCAGGTCTCGTCATCGCGCGAAGATACCAAACGGATGGTGGTGCCTCGTGAATCCTCGCGCGCGGTTCGCATAAGAAAATCGTGCTCGACGTGCTACACTTTCTGAATGGGTCTCCTCGTATTAGAAAGCCAATGGCATTCGCGACAGAAGGCCGGCGACGTGCGCAGAAGGACGTCCGACGTCCTTCTCCGCGGCGCGACGTCTGCAGCGGATCCTGAAATCCGGATCGAAAACACATCAGAGCCGTACGTTTCCGGTTGTCGCGGATAGTCGCAGGCAGCGGATCGAGCTGTCTAGCGATGGCATCAATTATCATAACAAACGCGTCACGCCGGAACACGACACAACACGTCAACGTCGACAATCGGCTCGCGATTTCTCGCCGGCGAATCGACCGTGACCGATCGGAGCCGGAAAATCGGCATTAGTTGCGAATCGTTCGCGATCACGGCGCAGTCACGCGTCCGATGCAGGCCAGGCCTTGTTATCGTTGCACTCTGCCCGCGGTGTCACTGATTATTCCGCGTTCGTATCGCGAACTTCCGGCACGTCGTTCGGTCGTCCCAGCGACTTCCTCTCGCGCCAGCGGTTTCGAGAAAGCGAGACCGGGCTCTGATAGCTACGAGCCTGTTCACCGACTTTCGTCCAACAAAAGCGCGAGACAACCCGTAATGTCGACTTACGTAATGCCGAGCGGTTTCCGCGAGCAAAGGATCGCACGGCGATTCGACCCTGGTCAACGAGGTATGGTCGCCCGTGAACCGGCATAATTCTCGAATTTCTCTATGTCCGCAGCCTCAGGGGCGACGAGGAGGACAGCATGAAGCTCTTCTGCTCGAGCGACGATGCACCGGCCACCACCGCACCGAAGCCCAAGGATGGCGCCAGAGGTATGTAACCGCGGTGATTACCTCGGATAATCCACGCGCGCTCCTCCAACCCATCCTCGACATTTTCGAACCGGTACCATTTGCTTAAACTAAACGCGATGTACACCGACAAGCCCGTTGATTAGCCGTAACTCGAGCTAATCACCGACGCCGATTCCGCCGCGAGACGCGCCCCCGTGGAACGGGGGCGAGCGGTTTCCGTTTTCTCCGGGCTCGGGTCAGAGAAACGCGGCAAGCTTGTTTGAATAATGAACGCGATGAGCCAATCGTGAATGATTAGGCCTCCGCCGAACGTTTTAATCGGCTTGAGTGAATTGCTAGGTGTACTGATCCATTCGTGGCGCTTCCTTCGCTTACAGCGAATAGAACTTTTTCTATTGGTAATAAGTTGCTAGACGAAAAGGAAACTTATGTTTATCATATCTCTGTATATTCTCCAAAGGCTGTATATCCACTACAACAAAATAGAATTTTATTTTAGTTTAAAGGAAATAAGTAACATGTTTATTGGATTCTGTTCGAAATTCTCATCGCGAGGCTGACTCCGATATTATAGTGCAAGGGGTTAACTGTGAATGCCACGAATTAATTTGTGCATCTGGTGTTTTCTCTGGGGGAACTTCTCCTGATTAAAATGATCGTGGGATCTATCTGGGGATGTAGACATGCTTCATTCTATACGAAGAGGGTCATCTGCTTATTATTGCTATTAGACTGGCAAGAAAGTTTCCAGCAATGAAATAAAAATTCCGTTATATACAATTGTCAGTGTTCGTGTTTTTCTCATCGGCATAAGAAGCCGTTGTTGAGAACAAAATTGCCGGGTTTCACCGCTTGATAAGATAATGGAGGACGAACTTAAGCAGTTAGTTGTTACCTCGCGCAAAAATTGGTAGCTCTCAGTGACTATTTTGCATGAAGAAATACATAACTGAAAACGAACGTTCACAGGTAGCTTTTAAGTGAAAACGTTCTAAACGCTCCTCGAAAGCTCAAAAGCGCGGTCACGATCTCATCGTTTACAGAAAAATCCCTGTATTTTAACACAAATTTAATAAAATCAAAGATGGAATCACAGAGGGAAAAACTTCGTTGCCATCATTTATAGCACGTCAAATCAACCTTCCCTATCTGTTCCCAGCCTGCAGGTGATCAAATCAAGAATTAATCTTCACTTCACCAGTCAATTACGTCAAAATCTCACGTAACCGATGAAAAAATGAACACCCCTAGATTCAAACTAGCTCTCGATCCCGGGTTTCTCCAATCACGTGCACCAGGGGGGATCGAAAATAATCCACGGACGTCGACGAAATCGAAACCTGGTCTAGCTCGAGCCGATGGGGAAAGTGTCCTTGAGCGAGTAATTGACTTCGATCCGATTATAGGGAAGTTAATCCCGCCGGTGAGTCGAAACGTGACAATGCCGCGGTAGCAGGCTGAAACGGCAGCAAGAGCAGCCCCTCCCCTGGGGAGGTAGAAAGAGAATCTTCGTTTCGGCGATGACGGATACGGGAAATTGATGCCCGCCGGTGTAATTACCTGGCGGATGGCCGGTCGTAAAATGGGCGCGTGATTTAGGAGGAAATTATCGATCACGATTACGTGCACGCGAAGATCGAAACCGTTCGCGTTCACGGCCTAACCGCTTCCCTTTTTCGCGACGGGTGAAATATCGCGCGTCAACGGGGAGGGCTTCAATTTTCACCGGCGGAATCTGATCGGTGGATTAAGAGTTTTACGATCGACCCAATTTCGACTTTATCGGGCTCGATCGGTTTCCCCGCGACCCGCCCACTTTCGTCGTCCGTTTTTCCATTTTTATCTCGCTCTCTGCCTCTCGTTTTCGCCTCTTTTTCGTGGCCTCCTCCCTCGTTTGCTACCCCGGTCCCGTTATTATGTACGATGAATAGGATTACCCTTGCGCCTGGGAACATCTCGCTTATCGGTGATCGTCGGAAATCTGTCTTTTGTAGGGGAGAAGGGAGACCAGAGCGGGAAGCAGGACGTGGATCGTTTCGGATACTATCAAATGATCATGTTCTCGATAATCAGCCTGCCTCTGTTCTTGTCAGCAGGATTCACGCTTGCTTACGTGTTCACAGCCGGCGAAGTTAAATACAGGTAACGTCGGTTTTTTTCAGATGGCATGCTGATTAGCCTGCCACTTTTCGTAATCTGCCGCGAGCATCCGCTCCTTTGTCCGCGATTTCGCTTGTACGTACACGAGATGCTTACAAACAATGGTTCCTCGCTCTGAACACGATCGATCACGATCTAGCCAAGATCTACGAGGCGGGATCGAGCGCGCGCGCCGCGCCGCGCCGCACAGACCGTGCCGATCGAACGATCGATTGTGTAATCGACGGCTCGTAAAGATGATTGCTTTATTACTATGGCTATGGAATCTCGATTTACTTATTTAATGCGGTTTAAAATATCCTTGCCTCGCCAACGCTGTGTTTCACACAATAGAAAATTCTTCCCTGGTAAAAGTTTGAAGGCACGAGTTCCTGGGGAACAGTATTCAAGAGCATCTCGATGAAAACATTAACACAGTTCGATCGTTACGTCATAATGTCGGCATCCGGTCTTGCTCATGCATATTAAAGGTACTCTGCGAGCATTGGTATAAGCACTGGCCCGAATTCATGGGGCGACCTGATGCGAGAAAATTTAATGCATCAATCAATAGCTCGCCCACCGGCAATTTATTAATCGGCTTATTTTCCGCCGTTGGTTAATGACCGACAGCCTATTAATCGGCTTAAATACAACCGAGACGGTGGCGGCGAGATGCGTCTACACTCTAACCGATCGTCGGGGTACTTCCATTTTGAAGAGCCGATTGTTCGAGACCGAGACCTTTCACATGAAGCTATGTCCATACTGAAGTAATAACTATAGCAATTTTTGATGTCCCTATGTTTGGTCAGTAAGAAATATCGCGTATTGCCTGGGAGCGGGAGATATCAGGGAAGAACAGTCTCCACTCTGTATCCCCATTATTGGTACAATAGGATCGATACCTTGAAGCAGATGTTCTAGGTCCGCATTTATCAAGCGTACAGAGTCTTAAAAGTGTAGTTTATTTGTTAGTAAGTCATTAGACTGTGAGATTTATGTATTTATACAAATTGGATAAAAACGTTGTCAAATTAATGACGACCTATTGAATCTGTTGCTTCAACATGGATAAAACATCTCTACAGGTTAGTGGCAAACGATTAGGAACACTGGGTAACAAAAGTTCTTTGTTACCTTAACGCGAACAGAACTTAATGAATAATGCTGAAAGCATAATAATATCGTTAACAAAAATCTACGACCGACATAAGGAAACATTTATTAATGAATAATCTTGTGCATAGGTGTCTGGTGCCAGAGTGCGAAGATGCGAACAACACCAGGTTCAACGTGCCATGGGCCGTCGACTCGGTGCCGGACATCTCGGAGATGTCGAAGTGTGCTCGTTACGCGGTCAACAACCATACCGGCCAGTGCACGAATCAGTCTTTCAGCAACGTGACTCGTAAATGTGACTCGTGGGTCTACGATCCGTCGGAGAACACGATACTCAGCGAGGTAAGATCGTGTTCCACGGAGGATTCTGGCTGCAGAGGCTACAGGTGGATTGGTTACAGCAGGTGACTCACGTTTTTCCTTTGTTTCCACGGTGTTACAGTGGGATCTGACCTGCGACGCGAACCGATGGAAGCTCACGTTGGTGGGCACGATAAATAACGTCGGCCAATTCGTCGGGCTGATCTTCGCCGGATACGTGTCCGACAGGTGAGAAATAATCGCCGGAACGGACCGGGGCTCTTAATTAGTCTTGCCCGGGCAAGGATCGTGGTCCAGGAAATGGGATTCCTCCTCCGGATCTGGTTGCTAACGACGTTCGATCGATGTCCCTGAAGCCAGACGCAGTTTTGATCTACCCTGGAAACGCTTCGAATCGTTGTAGAAATAGTGGAAAACACTGATTCAAATTATTCTAATAATAACATCGGTATCGTTTAGAGCTCGATAGTTTTAGCGTTAAGTACATACAAGAAGATTTCTGGTTGGAGAAAGAAATTTGCATAAAGATCTGCATAGTTTATGCCTGAATGATTGCCTCCCTTGATTATTCTTGCAGCAAGAGCACAGCTGTTTTTAATCACATCCAAAACATTATTACGCATCTTGAACTATAACCACCTGAATCATGCAGCAGTGTGTTCAATAACACTCGCTTCTAAACTGTAACCAAACAATCCTATGATCGTGTGCGAGCTGAATGCGTCACCGAAGCTGATCAAACTAAAAAACGAAAGTGACCATGTCGCAAACGGAGTCTAGCCTTTGTTCCGACAGCGAGCTCGCAGTTGCCAACTAAAAATTGTACAAACCGTAGCTCGAGACCGACGTGTTCGTACACTGGAGACACACTCGTGGAAGCCAGCGCTTCCGCGAGTAATAAACTTGGTCCCGAGGAAGCTCGGCGAGCTCCCCCGGAATAAACTTTCCTGCTGGTGGCCTACAATTTCCAATTCGGATTCGGCTGGTGCTCGAGATTGTACTTTTCGACGAGCCCCGTGAGCTCCGTGACGATCCTTCAAAGTTACACATTGTTGGGAGCCGACTCGAGATCGCGGAGGACATTAACGAATTCGTTTTAAAACAATTCCGACAGGCACCGTCCGTAAAAAGTATCTTCTCCCGGAAGCGGAGAATACTTTTTTCGGTGTTCGTTGACGGATCGAACTACGTTGTCGACAGTCTGTCACACGTCAGTGAGACTCTCTCTCTCTCTCTCTCTCTCTCTCTCTCTCTCTCTCTCTCTCTCACTCTCGAGCAATAAAAACGAGGCGCGCCAATGGCGACGAACGCCGGCTGTTTATTCATCCGTCGGGTTTTATTTTTCAGATACGGTAGACGTACGATTTTGACGCTCACCACGTTCCTGAGCGGAATCAGCGGCCTGATACATTCCTTCTCCGTGAATTATTGGATGTTCCTCGCGTGCGAATTTATCGACGCGACTGTCGGGGCTGGTATCTACAGCGCTGGATTTATTTTAGGTGAGTTAATAACGAAGTAAAGTAAGGGAAGATGTTCGACGTGAATAATGCTGATATAAATAACGGCCATGTTTCACGTGTCGACCCGCACTCGAGCCGGCTGCGCCTCGATATCGAAAAACACCGAGCCAACTCCTATTGCAAATCATCCCCATTAGGATCACCTGCGGCACTATTTCCTCATTCCTCTTTCAATCATTAACCGACGGGAAGTTTCTCGTCCGATATTGGTTAAAGAACTGCCTCCTGGGGACCGATAAGATGGCGGACCAATCCTTCATACACTATAAATACAGGGAAATATGTAGATATATTCTCTTTACTATTCTGAGCCACATGTCACTAAATTCACTTGTTCTTGATTCAATTATTAGCTTACAGAACGATTTCCACTTATAATTATCTCATAATCGTCATTCAAAGTACTGAAGTGATTGTCTCTGACAAGATGGCGGACCGGCAGACTTCGTATCTAGCTAAAGAAACTGCAATTGCATCTTTTAATCTGATATCTGTTAAACATTAGTATTTCTAATAAGAAAGTTTCATTTTAGAAAAGTTTGTTTCTTTACTGTTTACGGGATTAGTTATGCACCGATTAATGCGGAGGAACGTTGATTTTCAGGGATGGAAATGGCCGGAGTGAAGGGCCGAGTTTTAGCCAGCACGATTACCAGCTGCCTGTTCGCGGTTGGTGAAGTGTTGCTGGGATTGATCGCGATGTGGACGAGATCCTGGCGTCTGATCCTGCGGCTGGTGTACGGGCCGGCGTTGCTCGCCATCTTGATGCCCTTCTTGATTCCGGAATCAGTCAGGTAATTTCCGTCGGCGACTATTTAATTCGCATTGCCCGCGGGCCTCGTTAACGATCTCAAAACGATCCACTCCCCGTAACGACTGGCGAAGTCGTCGTTGTTACCGCGACATCCGGCCAATTAACCGGCTCTTTGACGTCACCAGTGATATTCCCGTTGATTGGGTCCACGGCTCTAATTAACAGCCGGCTCGATATGAAATCGTTCCCCGTTTGCCGAGCTGCATAGTATTTAGGACGCAGCAGAGTTTTCGCAAAAACGTGATTTTCTATTGTACGCCCGTAGGTTATGATCGGTGTATAGTTACTCTATACTCGTATCCCCCTTCGAAATAAACGTAGAAAAACGTACACAGTAGACCTGACGATGCCCCCGTTTTCAAGGTGGCTACTGGCAAACGGGAGGCAGGATAAGGTCGAGAGCATCTATCGGAAAATGGCGCGCATGAATGGGCTGCGTATCACCGACGAGGCGATCGGAGAGTTCAAGGAGTTGAACATGGTGAAGACCGAGAAGGTGCGACAATATCGATCGGTTATCTCTTACAATGTCAGCTATTTTAATTCATAAAAATTATAATGATAGATGATCGATCGCTCTCTTTCAGACGGAGCAATTAGCCACGGAGAAGAAGAGTCCGTACATGCAGATTCTGGGCAGCTCGGTGATGATGACGAGGTTGTTGGCTTGTTCGTTCTGCTGGCTGACGAACACTTTCGTCTACTACGGCTTGTCGTTGAACTCGGTGGCTTTTGCCGGCGACAAATACACGAATTTCATACTAGTCGCCATCGTCGAGATCCCAGCCTATTTCCTGACTTGGTTCATGACCGATTATGTGGGTCGCAAGATCACTTTGTCCTCGTCGTTCCTATTGAGCGGGATCTTCTGCCTCGCGATACAGTTCGTGCCCTCAGGTGAATATCGATCAAAAGTATTCCATTATTTACTCAACGTTTAATCACATTAAACAGTTACGGGACGTTCAAACGATCTTTCGGGATAGGATGAACACGGTGAAAGATGGCGGTGATTTGTCTTTCCAGGCTCCTGGAGCTTCATCCCTCTGATTTTGTACATGGGAGGGAAATGGTGCATCACGATGTCCTTTTCCACGGTTTACATTTACACGGCGGAGCTGTTCCCCACGAACATGAGACACTCCCTCCTTGGAATTTGCAGCATGACCGGCCGCATGGGGTCAATATTGTCACCGCAAACTCCTCTTTTGGTAAGTCGGCCACCACAAGAGTCTACATCGTAGAGCCAATAGGAACAGTAACCGCTTGTTGCTCGAGGCTGTATTTCAAACATCAAAGAGCGTCGCACATCGAAAACTTTGCGAAACGTCCCTCTGCCTTTTCGCAAAACATTAACCGGTTAGTTCCAGCTCGATGTACCCATTATTCGAAACTGACACGTTACACTTTATCCAAAAGCCTTCCACAAAACTTTAACCTGTTAATCCTAGCTCGATTTACCCGTTATTGGAAACTGGTACTTTACGCTTTATCTAGAACTAATTCTACTATCCAATAATTTCTTGATTGAACTCTAACGGATGTGACTGCACAGGATGTCCTTCAGTGGTTCTCATTCATTTCCGTTCCATACTTTAATTCGACAAATTGTGTCGGCCGTTATAAGACAATCAAACAAAAATGTTAGAGGCGGAGAGTCTCGCGAAGGATGGCACCGAGAGAAGTGTCATCGTAGGAAATATCTCGGGTTAACTTCATCCTGCTCGGATGAAAAATCGCGATTCCCGCGAGACTCCTTGCCCGTGCCTCGCTCGAGGAGGCAATGTCCTCTTCCCCTTTTCTAACGCAGTTCGTTTGATGCGTAGGCACAAATCATGCCGGCACTGCCGCTTATTCTTTTCGGCTGTATGGGCCTGTCCGCGGGACTGCTGTCTCTGATATTCCCGGAAACTTTGGGAACGAAACTTCCGGACACAGTGTGGGAGGCGGAGAACATCGGGAAGCCGCAGCTGAAACAGGACGCGCAGGATTCGCCGTCTTAGAACGGGTACTGGATGCATCGGGACACGTTCAATGCAGAAGGAACGACGGCGTGGGTGGTCGGGGAAGCTTTCAAGAGTTCCCGAAGCGACTATTCGTCGACCTCGAAAGCTTGAAACGCGTGAAAACTTCGTAAGCAAGAGAGAAAAAGGAGAAAACGGAAAAAAAGGCAATCGCTATGTTTCTGCCGCACGGTTTAAAACGGGCGAGGCCGCGGATCAATTCCCCATAAAATTGACTCGTCCGTCGGGTCGACGACTCATTGTTCAGCCACCCCCGTCGACTGCGCGCCGAAGAACCCGATAATTCCGTCGTTTATCCTGTGTTCGACGCCCCGACAGAGATAAGGCACGGCCCGAACGCGTTTCGCCTGCCGCCGCGTGGGCGTAGCCGTTTAATGAATTTTTAACGCGTTTAATTATTCCTCATTGCTGCCTGTTAGGGCTATCATTGGCGTGTTCGCCGCGTTATCTGTCGTCTACGATGAGTCAGGCAGTCCCCGTACTGCACGATGTCTCCTAGCACGGAGAAACCAGACGATTATATACTCAGGTATTTGCACAGTATTGCCGCGTCACGCTAGCGAACCTATTTAGTCCGTTAATTGTATCAGCCCCGTTTGTTTCCGGTAGCAGTTAATCGTCGACGGCGTTACATTATTCCGCAGCAACGTGCCATGATAGAGGATCGTTTAGAGATATACACACTTTATTCATATTGTTATCGTCGAAGTCGTAGGAGTATTTATATCATCGGTTAACGAAAGCTAGATAGTACAATTGTCGCCGAAAGTGCAGCGCGTTGCACAACGTAGCTTTATTATTAAGAATTCAGGCACCGATGGAAATATTTTCGAACGCGATTATGTTCATTATCCGGCCAACCATAAATGAGTTCAGTACTATCACGTCACATGCAGAAGAAATAACAATACATAAACAAGATGTTCCAAAAATGTTGTACTTCCTTCAAGGGGATGAAATTACTTGATTTTTCACTTGTTTTTACGTGACGTGATAGTAGTCCTACATTTATCCATTGCCACCAGAGAGTATTAATCAGACCAACTCAGTCTGTTCCCACGCAGAGCATCGTTTTCCTGCAGCAGTTCCTCCGCATCGTTCATCGACGTAGAAAATGTTTCCATCGTGACGCACGGTGTAAAGTCTACAAATAGTTTAAGCAAACATACCGTTTAAGGTCGATGTAAGAGCATATATTACACGTGAATGCGACGTACATATCTTGCGATTGTCTCGCGATGTCCCAGTCTTCGTGTGAAATATTTATGATCCGTGCTTCTTTGATACGCTACTACCTCGAATTTCTCACGGAATTCTACATTACAGTGTTCCATCATTCAGGCCGCGGTGCTAAGCTCGTTCTATACGGGATCTGTCCACTCTGGGATCAATCTCATCGGAATAATCTCATCGGTAATTCTCTTCTCAGAGACACAGTCTGCAACAAAAAAGGACACCATGGCCAGCTTCACAAAGCACGGTTACAGAACTTGTACAATTCTTGTACTTTGAAGGCAGACGAGTGAGGTACAGATTTGTACCCAAAAGATGCTATTGTCCGAACGGACCTGTATACAATAATCTTCTTAAGAGTTGATTTTTTGAACCCTTTGAGTTTCAAGAAAATGATCGAGATTGCTCGTTTAGTTTTTAGTTTCCAACTCAATCGCGAAACTCATTCAGCGCGACGCGACGGTTCGCAGAGCTCTCTAAAGTTCGCCGACAAGGCTCGTCTTTACGCTAGTTGGCTAAACAGCGGCCCGAAACGACACAAAACAAGGGAGGTAGCAATTAAATGGGGACAAGAACGTGTCGCTGCACGGAAATATAACAGTTCGGGATAGTCCGCCGCTCATGAACGGCTAGCTAAATGAAAGTGCGTCGCCATTATCCGTTCTCGTTCGTAGCGACATACAGACGGGCCGCACGTCTGGTTTCGCGTAAAAGGGTTAGGCGCGGGAACGCGAGTCGCATCCGGCCGCGCGATATCAAAGCACTAATGCCGTGTAACGCGGCTTCCATCTTCGTGGTCCCGGGGAATATTTTAATATACACGGGGATTTGGATATTTCATTTTGACAAATTCCCGGGACCGGCCCCGGCCACGCGGCTCAAAGGAAATTGAAGCTCGGCCAGACGCGACGCGCGCGCGCGCTGCAATAGGGGCCGGGAACTGCATACGGTGCACGCGATGCACCTGGTTATTTTATGTTTACAGATGACTCGGCTGCCCGTAATAAATATCGCCGCCCCGGCCACAAATCTTCCGCGCTCCGCATTCGTCCCCGTTCCTTTTTTCGGCCGGGACGTTTCCGCCTATTGCTCTCGACAGCGCGGTCACCCGTGGAGCTCGCCTAATCTAGAAAATTTTAATAATTCGCGGTGCACCGGCTTGTCCGGGACCGTCTGAATTATTTAGGAGCGCGTGCGGTATTCGTTAGAGCGGATGAAAAATTAAGCGGATAAGAGGAAATGAAACCGCCAGCACGATCTTACAAATGGGAAGCTTCTCTTTTGGGAATACGGGATCAGAAGTTGGAGATTGTCCGCACTGCTTCCAACATCGTGAAGCCTTTTTTTCGTTGCAACGTTGTAAAAGATGTTTCCAGCATGCTTGCTACCAGCATCTCGGGTCGTGTGATTTTTACAATCGCACAATTTATTTAAAGATAATCAAGTTAATCTGATACACTTTGTCGGGAATTATATACCTACTAAATTTAATTATGTGCCATGACAAACGATTTTCGTTCGTTCGAGGCTAATGGATTGATCCCCTTCTGGCTGGTATTTCGATGGGCATGTTTACTACTACGTACATCATTGATTCGCGGTTTGGTTCTACTCGATTGCTGTGTTGACTAGTATCCTCTTATTCCCTGACTCAACTTATTGACAATCGAGTCACCCTCAGTAATGCTCCAAGTGTTGAACATGTTTCCGGTAGGAAAAGTGTTCAACAACTCTAACCAAGCAAACAGCATCAAGCAACTCGTGTCTTTAAAAATGAAGATCTACCAGCATTCATAGCCCTGAAGAATCATCCCGAACAATTTCCACCTCGCTACCAGCCACGCAAAACGCGATCCGTCTCGGGAAACTCTTCGAATTGGACCTGGGGCCGTCACTTTTCCATCCCATCGGCGCCGCACCGCTCCTTGGTGGTTGAAAAGACGCGGAGAGGCTGCTTTCTCTCCGCTGAAAGCGTATCAATAACCCTCGGCAGCGAGTCTGCTTGGTAACTCGGCGTTTCATCGGGTAGGGAACCGTAACACACGCTCGGAAGGGAAACGCTGTGGACAAAGAGAGTGGCGCGGCGCGTACGCGTATCACAGTTGCATCGAGCATCAACAGGCGTATCGATGCGCCTTTTCTTTCTCCCCCGTACTTACCATTCGCGTCTGAAGCTGGTCCTCTTTCTCCCCGCCGTTGGTTTTTTTTCGCAAGAGAAACACGGGGCCGCAGACACACATAACGCGCGGCGAGTTCCGTCGGTCGGATCGAGCAGAAGCAGCGAGCCCCGCAGTGTGTAGTTAATCCGGGATAAAGGTGGTACATAGAGACACCGCACCGCACCGGCTCGATGCCTGTACGTTGAAGATGCGTGTGGCGCATATCCCCAGATTTATAGATTTACACGAGCCCGAACCGGAGGATCCATCTCGTTCGTCCGATCGAGAACCTGGCCGCAGGCGTCGTATCCGCGGCCAACGGGATACATTAGTCCCGATCCGGACGCATTACATTAATTAAATTCTCATTCGACCGGGTATTGTACGGCCAGATGAATCTGGGAGCCGTGTTGCACCGCGTTGTACCGCGTTGCGCTCGGCGACGCAGCTTTGAATTTTCATTGTGCCATTCGCGCGGACTCTGCGGTCGCTTCAGAACCCATTATGGATATTAATGAAGCGATACTCTTCTGCTCTGAACCCCTCTTTGTTTGTTACATCCCGTTCCTTGTGAACGCGGGATTAGGCACTTGTAACTACACGGTCTCGCAAAGAACTCTGTGCGTCGCCAGGTGAGGCGACAGTATCTCGCCATGTTACTTCTGCACTGTGGATTCATATGCAAGCATAGGTTTGGAGGTGATAGACCATCAAATATCTCGTTAAATCATGGCAAAGTAAGAAGAAAGTGAGAGAATAAGGAGAAAGTGGTATAAAGTTGAAAAATTCCGAGTATTGAATCTGTGTCTTCAACATTACACGACTTCCTCTCAGTGTCTGGTACTTTTTCCCTGGCTAAAGAACTACAAAACGCAGGAACATTATGTTCCGCCCGAATCATTAAATATAACGACTAAAAACTAGCCGGAACAGTATCTGTTTGGATGGAATCCCTAACGAGGAAGCACTGGCTAGCATTCATTAAGATGTAGCTGAAAGGAATCCCGCATTTAGAATCTCCATGGGGTAGCATCCCCCTTCGAAGTCTTCCCTCCGAAGGGTCAGGAGCATATTCTTTAAATTCAACCGCAAGATGCTGATACCGAAGGAAACTTGAATTAATAATATTGTAAGGTTTTCCTTCTTCCCCGCGATATTCAAAGATACACCCTCCTTGTTTCCCCGGCGGATTTTCGAGTCCCGTACCGCTCCTTTCATCTGCGTTTTCATTGTGCTGAGTTGTAAAAAATGCAACAAGCGTTAAAGATTTTAGCGGGTCTCGGTCCCTCGATGGATTGAGGCGGAGCGCGAGAGCACACGTACACGCGTATCAGCCGGCTGCATCGGAAAAGTGTTTTTCCTCCGATATTTTCCTCGGTATCGATTGAACCGTATCGACGGCAATTTCCCGCAGACGGCGTTCACCGATTCGTTAACACGAATATATGATACGAGTTTTATTAGCGCGTGAAATGAAAACGATTTTGTTTCTCGTGCGCCGCTGGCACACTTTTTTTCCCCTGTCCGACGGGGCCAGCACCGCTCACAATTAACGCGAGCCCGCGCTCGCGAGGCGGGCGCGTTGTTACAACACGAGGGCCGAACAGCTGGTCGAAGAGCTCAATTTTTGTCGAGCGGAACGGCAACGATTTAATGAAAACACCGGCGAATGTTTTTGTCCCTCCCCGCCGCGCCGCGTCGCGCCACGCCGACGGAAAAAACGCCTTCGACACCGGAACAATTCGCGCCGTCACCTGCCAGACACACGCCGCGCGGAATAATCGAGCGAAATTGCCGGAAGCTTGACGACGCCGCGCCGCGCCGGCCCGAAAGATCGTCGAAATCGAGAACCCGAGCTGCCTCGAGTAGGATCCGGCGAAATCGCGGACACCCGCTTCCAAACTCGCGTTTAATATTCATACTACCGGTTAAAGATCGGGGTGAAACTGCATCGGATTCACATTTTCCGAACAATTTTAACCCTCGTCCCGCTCTCGCGTCAATCCGACACAGTTTTCGCAAGTGCTGAACAAATAGAATGCTCTGCAGATAGACCGAATATTCAAACTCTAAAAAATGTTGACCCTCGTACGAGGCTGGCATTTCGTAAATTTCATAGCGATTCTCTTAATTGACAGCTTAACTGTCCATGACGATGGAGCTCGCTCTAATCACAGTACAACTTTAATGCCGAGAATCGTAAGCAAGGTGGAAAAAGCGAGAGCTTTCGATGCTTATCGTTCGAGGGTGCAGCTCGCCGTGCAGTCTTCCATTTCTCACAGCAATTACGGCGGTGGAAGAGCGGTGCGCCGCCGTGCCGGCGAATCGGCGCCCAATAAAACCGTGGAGAAACAGGAAACACGCGAAAACACCGATATCCGCGTCGTTCCCCCAGCTCTTCTCTCGCTTTCTCTCTCTTCTTCGCCTCTCGAAAACATTTCTGATTTATCGCCGGCGCTGGCGCACGCTTAACGCTCGTGTTTATCAAACCTCGCCGCGCTTTATCAATCACGCGGCCTGTGAATGATCCCGCGGCATCATCGTCTGACCGATGCCGTCGGAGAACACTCAACCCCCACGATCCTGACCGCGTTAAGGGAATCGAGGCTATCTGCCCGAGTAAATCAACCACTGTCAGGATCAACGGGGGTGGCAGAGGGATGACGCTGCCGGATGAAATGATTGGCGTACACCGGCCCACCAGGGAACCATTCTGACACAGGCCTAATGGATCCACGATTCTTCCATGGTCAACTCGATTTCCGTCCATTTTCTTCAAGTTTGTTGACTAGCAACCCCTATCCTACGGTCGTGACGTCCACAATATCGCAGTTTACTTGGAAATAGTCAAATTAATTTTATCATAACAGCGATGTTTAAAATGATGTACAAAAGTGACATCTTTACTAGAGAATCTGTGTTTTATAATTAATTTGTAATTACAGTCCACCTGATGTTGCGCTGTTTGCACAAGTATATTGTATACCGTTGTTGGAGCTCTTGATTAAAATAAATACTTTATTGTTACCCGTAATTTTCCACCGCAACTGGAGGTTGCAAATAACTCTGCAAACACAATTACAAAGTTGTCATAAATTACTTTATCGATTGCCGTGCCTCCACTAGTTCATTTTACAAAACGTTATGCTAAAATGTTTTGCCGTGTTGTTTGCGGTACTAACGAACTGCAAATCATGAACTAGGTCTGACATGTTAGCCAAACCAAATTCAACTACTTGCTTGCATAATTTTTTTCTTAAATTAAACAGTACACTCAAATAGCATTAAATAACTTTGATCCAATGTACGAAATTAAGTGTCTTGCAAATTTCTCTGGAGTCAAATGTGAAATCTACAAAATTACTTCGCAGATTTGTCTGAAATCAAGTGTAAACAAAAGGTCTCAAATTTGATGCAACATTCTCGTCGTGGGGATGAGCCACCGCCTCTGAAATTAGTCGGAATCAACCGAGCATCTGATCGTTAAGACAAAGACTCGGCCAACTGTCATGTCCGCGTGCACGAGTCGCCGGACCATCGACAAATAAATTAGTCAAAGCTGGGATTCCGTGTGTCCCGGGTTTCCATTAGGACGAGTTCCACCGAGACGGTAAAGCGGGCGGTATTAGTCCGGCTGTCTGCTCCGTTACGGTCCTCCATTCGTCTCCTCCAGGGGGAAGATGGTTGAAAGTAGGTAATTTCGAGGTTTGCAGGATCTGCCGGAAGCTCGAGCCACCCAGGTATTCACCGGGCGTCATCGGGTTACCTCGTTGCCAACCTGGTTCCAGTTGCTCTCCTCGAAAGAAGAGGATTTGTAGTCCCTGCCACGAAATTTCGTTGCGTTTCCGAGTACACGCTCGATAACCAGTAATATCGCTGGCTGTATTGCTGTCGTTGGTCCTACGAAAGTTATCGATCGCTTTCCTGGACTCCTGGAGCATTTCTCGTGTTCTAGAAGGAATTCTTTAATGATGCTACCTCTGGCAGGAAATATTTTATAAAAATCGCGACTACGATTCTAGATATTTTATTCACGGTTGGTTCAATCCGGTTGAAAATGTTTTACTTGGCGCCACAGTGTGGGTTTTGAATGTTTAATGAATAAAAGATATTTTTACTCGCAATCCTCGTTTAGCAAAAATTTTGAAAATGTACGTCATTAACGAGCAAGGATTTCGTCGGAGAAATCGTTCGTGCAGTTTCGATGATTATTTAGGAAGCGGATAAACTCGCTTTTCAGCGTTCCACGGAATGCACCGGGGTGCAGTTACTCACAATCAGAGTCCATCTTTATTCGAGTCCATCCCAGCGGACGGGAGCAGATACGGGCTCCCCATGGCGGCACGTGTAAGCTAAATAACTTAGTAGCCAGTTCCGCAGTAATTAGCGCCGACATTGGCACGATCTTCTTCCCATCAGCGGATCGATAGACACCAAACTAGACGGATAGGTCAGCAAACCGACGCGACGGGACGGTCAGTCACATAATTCCGCTGGTATCGGTAAAAATAACGGCCGTAACTTCCGCGTCGCGGCCGCCTGGCACGGAAATCGATAGGAACCATATTAACGCTAAAATAAGCCGCCGGCTTTCCAGACTGGAGCCCTTTTATCGCTGGAAATAGCCGCGCCTCTGATACAAGTAATCTTTCACCCTATAATAGACAGAATGAAAATCATCGTCCCGCCGCGTCACGCCGCGTACAAACAAGTCTCGCGTTTAACGTGCCCGCGCGCGCGCTCGCTCGCGCGATACTTTAATTAACAAACGCGCCGGTTCATTAGGGGGTTACATTATACATCGTTATATCTTATTACCAGCCGCGGCTGCGGTGAAAATTTTAACGATATCCGTTACCATTCCCGCCGCCGAGTGTCTATAATTTACCAAACGAACCGTCACGTGTTATTGATATCACATCAGCCGCGAAACACGATCATCGACCAGCAGGTGACATCGACAGTTCCTCTATTTCGGTGGCTCATAGGTTTCCAGCGAGGTATCCGTCTATTATCCGCAAGTGAAGCTGCTTTGATACAATGCGCTGTCCGCAGGTGTATCATCGCGTGTCACAGACTTGTTGTCATTATTCGGTCAGATTAAACTTCGCCTCGGGGGACCAAAAATTTTCAACTTTTTTTTCTATAGTCCTATAGTTTTGATGTTGTCGAAATGATCAAAGAAAGAATGACACTTTTATTTGGGTCGCGGACACTTTTTATTTTCATGAAACTCTGCAGTCTGCCCCCCATCATCCCCTTTCCTCAAATATCGACCCAGCGGCTCCAACCTCGCTAAACCTCCCATTCCCCAAGGCCACTAAAAACTACCCCTATCTCTCATCTTCCAGATGTCCATGAACCATGGGAAAACCGACCTTGAACAGTTAATCCCGCCTGCTCTCGTACAATGTTCTCACCCTGAATCTTTCCCAGTCCTATCAAGCCCGCCATCTTTAAAACGCGCTTCGGTCCGATAAAGACGGACTTGGCAATAACGAGTAGCCTGTTGGCCCATTTGTCAGGCTTAGCAGAGGGATGCGTACAAATATGATAAGCCAGGGCCACAAAGCCTGCACATGGCTCACGCGTTCAAGAAAGTTATCGTTCGGGGCACGCGGGGCACGAGAGGCCTCGCGAAAAACATAAATTTCGCCGCGTAATCCGCAGCGCACGCCTCCTCTTCAGGGGTGTCTGCGATCTGTCGATTTGAATTCGATTGTACTAGGGGGGTGGGCTATGGGGCCCCGTGTCTCTCCCACGGCACACTGGGGCGGAGACTTGAAAAGCCACGGGTCCCGGTTCCCGGTTAAACAGCCAGCCAGACGGCAAGAATGACGACGGAATAACGGCGTTTGTTATTGGATGAAATATCAGCTCGTGCATTATTCATCGGGCCAGCCCGGGTATCGGCGTTTGGTAATTCAATCGAGATTCTATGTACCTTCGCAGGGCGAGTCACGGTTCCAGGCGTTGTTGCCCCGGTTAATTAATACGACGAAGTTGGACATTATATCGGACAGGTTATTGGCGTAATTTCGGAAAACGCCGATGGGTCCCGGCCGATGGAGGCGGCGGCATGTGGAATGGACCGGACCGCGTCCACGTGCGTCACTCAGAGACGCCCCCAACCGGAGATCTGCGTCACAGGCTAATTGCAGGGAACCTGCGGGGGGTGGCTCCAGAAATAGCGCAACGCTTCTGCGAAAGCAGTCTTCTGATTCCTTGAAAGTTTCCCATTCTCTGTTCTGTAATCGATTTTAGTTCAAATAGTCGGGAAGTTTGTCCAACTTATTCATTTCTGTTAACTTGGCGCAATACTTTATGCATTTACGTTATGCACAAAATGAAAGTTTTTCCTTTCAATTCGGACCCTAAAACATTGCATAAAACTCTACAGTATGAATATCATCTACCAAGGTGATTCAAGCACTATCAATGAAAATGTGGAAATAGTATTTAAGGACAAGCAAAGCTCGAACGAGAATGCATTGTTGCGATAAAGAAGAAGACCGAAATTGTTCACGGCTATACAAATGCGCCCAGTCTGGCGGTATTGATTAAATTACTTAGAGAGTCCGGTTGCTCGATCGAATTAATGCGATCGGATTCAAATACCGAAACGCTGCAGTCTTACGGTGGATTTAATTAAATTTTCGTTCGGCGTACGCGTCCGGCATTTTCGTTTCGGCCAGTCTAGCCGGCTGGTCGCCATTAGCGAGTCTCTCAGCAGCTCTGTATACGCGCTGATAACCTTGAAGCCGAGAGGCTAATTCAACAATCTGACAAATAATTATTTCCCGGTCGGAATATTTCAAGTATCCCCGTGCATTATGGGGGCTCAACTAATTACGAACGAGACAACGGAAGAGCGGCCGGGACTCGTAGCCCCTTAACGTGTCGAAAGACTAGGACTAACAAAGTTTCCAGGTGTTCACGGCTTTCATGTGGCTCACGTTTCGCGCCGTTGCACTTTACGAGTGCAGTAATTGGGTCATTGCAACGGCATCACCCTCCCCCCCCTCGGATTACCCATCCAGTACGTTAAATACCAGAGTTTCGTTAAGTAGACATCATGCTAATGAGCAGTCCCGATATTGTTTATACGGAATCGCGCGCAGAATTACTCTCCGCCTGACCTTTACGGGCCGTTTTGAAGCGGATTAGGATCGTATTATTCACTGTACTACGCCGGGAATCAGTCGGTCCCTCTTCCGGGCACTCGGCTGACGCAAGATATATAATAGGATTTCTGTCCTCTAATTGCTTTCTCTTACTTGACAGGTTGAGGTACTTATTCCGACCCTTTCAAGACCGACGGAATAATACGTCCCAAGAAAGCTCCGGCAGAATTTGCTGTGACATTTGCTTTCAAATATAGAACTGTTTACAGCCTCTGCAATCTCCTTCATCAACGTAAAGAAGAAAATACCACTGAGGTTTTATACGCCATTTTGGATATTATTAGAAACATGCGACCTTTCAAGAAACTGTGAAAGGTGGAAGCTGGGGTTTATATAAAAACCGACTTTTCAAAAAACCGATTTTCGAATTTTAACTTTTCCATGAAACCGGTTTAAACCGGTTTCGAATTTTCACAGATAAAAAACAAGACATATTTACAACTTAAAATAGAAGTTTTTAATTTTTTTTTATTTATAATAGTTCAAAAATACAAAAAAGGAAAACATAAGGTACATACATAAAATTATTAAAATAAAAAATTAACAAAATAATACCCTTGAAAAATCACAGAAATTAACAAATGTTTTATATTTATGTAAATTATTATTTTACTTCTTTCTTTGTTTAATAAAATATTACTTCAAAAAGCAAAGAACGTCAATGGATTTATTGCTTAGTCGTGTCCTTATTTTGGACACAAAATTACTAGAAATAGAAAAAACTCGCTCACTTGCTACTGAACTGGGCTTAAGTGTCTTTAAAGTTTAAAGCATTAAATAATAAATCTAAATTTTTTGTTCTTCTATTTGTAGCCTCTAAGACCAAAAACTCCTTTAATGTTTGAGAACTAGAGGAAGTCGCTTCTTCCGGTTCTTGCAGATATTTATTTATTGCTATTTCAATAGCATTTTTCATCATGGATATGTCTTGATTTTCTTCTTCGTTACCTTTTTTAACATCGCAGTCATCTCCTGTAGAAAAATCTTTATATAATCTTGATAATATCTGTCCGGATAACTTAATAATGTCAGTTTTTGTAGCTAATGGAAGAAATTTATTAGGAGACATATGTGTTATACATAAATTTAAAACCGGTTTTTTCAGTAAAAAGAACCGACAAACCCTAGTGGAAGCTACTTATTCGAACACTTTTAAGACCGACAAGCATATCCCTAAGATTACGTCGAAAAATTTTATGACATTTGAAGAAGAAAGAAATTGTAGAATTACAAATAAAATATCTATTGTAAATGTGAATTGCGCTTTCAATTTTTTCTCCCCCATATCCATTTCTGCACAGATTTTGCAGTTCCATCTTGTTTCCTGTCAACGCTCAGACCCGTTTTAATATTTTACACTTGAACCGTTGTATTTTGACCGAGTGTCAGAATCGTCATTTCATCACTCTGTTTCTGGCGATTCGAATTTGCGGCGGTTCCATTAAGAATAACGGGGAGATTGACGTGTCTAGAAGAAGTGACATCGACACCACGTTTGGAAAAATTGATAAACGAAGCTGCAGATGGACCAAAGCATCGTCAACTATATATTAGGTTGGCTACTAAGTTCGCGACCTCCACATTTTCTCAAACAAAGTCATTTTTTAAGCACGAATATTTTATATCAAATTAATCGCAAAATTCATAGCTTTCCAATGACATACAGTTCAAAAGGAATGGTCACTGAATGAGGTTATAATGATACAATAAAAGAACTACGAAAGAAAAGGTCGCGAATTTAGTTGCCAACCTAATAATTAACGGAAAAGTTGTCTATCCGATAAACGAATACCTTCGTAAAGAATCAATAATAAATTACATTTCACTATAAACATGTCTATTAATTGTTCTAACGAGGAACGCCAATTTCTAGTTAAAGGAACGTTTTCACCATGAGCTTCTTAGGCCGTCCGCACACGGGTCGATTGTCGATTTGGTCGACGCGATTCCAGTCGAGTCATCAAGTTCGTACGATCGTCATGTACGATTCATGCGACGGACGCGACTGTCATCTGCACACGGCTCGCTTCTCACTCTTTCAAACAGAAAGGAACGCATTTTCACGTTTTCACTTTCAAAAATGAGTTCTGGTGATGATATTTTACATCAGCTACAATAATTATTGCAGTCCCAATAGGAATTAAAGTATTTAGATGACTTGCAACATATTGTGGATCAAAAATTTATTTAAACCCATCAATTATCTGATCATTAGGATTTCTTTTTTTATTTACTATAGGAGGATTAACTGATATTATATTATCAAATTCCTCTATTGATATTATATTACATGATACTTATTATGTAATTGGTTTATTATGTTATTAGGTAATTGTCGAACCGCGCGCCGAACCGCGCATTTCGTCGAACATTTCGACGAACATTTCGACGAACGTTTCGACGAACGTTTCGACGAACGTTTCGACGAACGTTTCGACGAACATTTGGGCGCGCACGAACGCGAATGGGTAGCACTTGCAAATCTGTTTGACCGATTAAGGAACACCATCTATATCAATTCTTCGCAGAGACAAGCCCACCAGGACAGACGGCGACGAAATAAAATTACGCAAACTTCCGGGAGGCGACGTGACCCAAAATTCGCGTGCACATGGGGGTGGTAATGATTATCAAACTGCAAGCATAATATTAATCGTTCGCTACAGCACCGTTGAATATTCCGATATTAAAACGGTCCGAGCTGCGTCGTCCTTTCTGCATCGATTTTAATATTCAAGACCTGTATGTGTCGGAAGGGTGAGAAAATTGTTGCATATTTCTGTACTGCAAAATATAATTGGTTGTCCTAGCGAGTTTCACTTACCTGAGGGACGGGTGGGGCAGCGTTGACCCATTACCGTGAAATCGTCGTTTACGAGTTTCCCGCGGGTATCTATCACGGGGGGTGGAATAAGGATGGGAAAGTTTTTCTTGCCGCGAGAAGAGATTTTTCGTTCGGACGAAGGGGTGGAAAAATCTGGACGAGGCAACGACTCGGCGATTTCCCGAAGGCTGAAGCGTATCAAATCGGGGGTGGATACGGGTACACGGGGGTCGCAGCCCCTCTTGCACGCGACATAAAAGTGTATTACACGTCGCGGGGAAGGAAGAAGCATCGCAAGGGGTGGCCCGGTAAACTCTCGTGGTGCGTTCACGTGTGTGCACACGTACAAACCGGGCCCCATAATTGGTGGGTCGCCCGGTCGAAAGGGAGGTGATCCCTGACGGGGAAATAAACTTGGACGTGGCTCGGTGTGGTTCTATTATTTATACTTCCGTCCGGCGGGTTCTGCACGGTCGTTTCGGTGTTGCGGAATGCGCGCCGGGGGTGGTTTAAGATGCAGCCAGAAATTTAGAATGGCTGCTAGAGAACACGCCGCTGTAATATCTTCTATGGAGTAATGCACGCTCTGCTGCCCTTCCTGTCGTACCTGTAATTAAGCTGCTGCGCCAGTGGTTAATATTTTACAAAAATATACTCCCCATTCGCGGCAAGAGTGATGTATGTACTTCCAAAAATCATGAATTTAGTGAAAAGTTTGAACGTTTAGAATTGTTGCATGGTGATGATTTTGTGTATGGATGTATCATTATATTCTTATTCGTTTATACTTACAACAACCTCAATTCGGAAGAAAATATTGAAAAAGGTTGAATGGCACGGTAAAGGCCTGAAATATTCATAGTTAAAAATGTCCCGGATCGCACGATTGCTCGTAAACAAACAGAGTGCCATTAAACGTAGTCGATTCGGCCCCTTCGGCCAGCACGTGTTGGAAATCATAGACCACAAGTTTAAGCGAGCAATCCCAAAAATGGCGTCATAAATAAGCTAAAAGCTATTCGTTTTATTTCGCCGGTGGGGGTGATCACCCTATCGCGGCACACGTATGCACACAGAACGGCAATTATGGAGCGGTCCGGTGCACGTGCAGACGTGCCACGGGGGTGTTACGGGGGTGGTCGTAGCCCGTAATTTGTCTGCGTTACGGTACGCGTAAGGTCGGGATTCCAGCGGGTGCCTGGATCCCCCTCTAATATAAAAAAAGCGCAATCTTTCTCGCGGAGCGGCTCGCAGGACGACGAGGCGTCGCGGCGCTGCGCGTCGCTCGAGAGGGATTCGTATTTGTAACTTGACACGCTGGATTACGGGATTTATAGGGGGTTCTAGGTGTGTTCGTGAACGCCACCCCACAGTACCGCCCTTAGTGCTGAACAAACGGGGCACTTGTCCTGGGCCCTTAACCTTTCGTTGCTTTCTTTCGATAAAAAATCACTCCACAGAGGTTAAACAATTTTTTTCCATATTCATTTCAATGCCATCTTTTGAATGAAACTCTGAATGGAGGTGCAGATAAATTTTTTTAACTCCGCAGGATCAGAATCTTGTAACAGAAGAGCGACTTTGAGAAGGCTGAACTCGGGAATGTGAAAATAATGAATTCACCCTTCAAAATGAGCAATTTTACACCAAGTTGCAGGAGTTCAAAAATCGATGATTTTTCTGTTACAGTTCAGTGTTCCTTTAATTTTATGAAGTGAAAATCGGCTTTCAGTGAGGTCTGGTTTCTCCCGGGTCCCGCGACTTCTAGGGACGGTTATGCCATCCCCGGATGATAGCCAACCGAAAGAGACAGTGCATATTTCTTCGCGGGGAATAGACCGCCGGTGTGGCGGGCTTCATTTGTATTTTTTATAGGCCTGCCCGGCCAGAGAAATGCCTTCCACGAAACAGCTCGCGGGCCCGTTAAATGGAACTCTCAATTGCGCGCGTCCCGGCCTGTAATTCGCGTGTGTTTCCATTGCGGTGTTCTTCTTTTTAATTAATCAAAGCGCGACCACCGCGGCGACGATGTGTATCGATGATTCACCTTTGATAGGCTGGACCCCGCTGATCGGAATTTCGATGGAGATACGAACTCGATTGGTCCAATTACTTTGATTCGTTCTCGATACCGGTGACGTCAATGTTCGGAGGCTGTGTGCCGCGATGTCCGCGGCCGCGGAAGCATCGAATAGGATATTACGTTCATACATACGGACGGAAAATTATTCCATCTATTTTCAGCCATCGTGTAAGATGATTGAAGGACGCCCCGTCGAATTTTGCTTTTGGCTTGATTCGCTCCACGTGTCTTGAAAGGCGCGTTTTAATTACGGAATCGTTTCGAATCTGGGACGCTGCTTTCAGTGAGCATATTATTAGCGAATTGATTAATTAAAATCAATGTGCTTCCTCTTCCACTTTTGTCCCTTTTGTGACACCGTTTTCATTATCCTAGTTACGTCCGGAATGCTACTGGACCGATGTAAACCCAGCTTTCAGTCATTCGACAGCGTCAGAATTGTTCAAAAATACCATCTCCATTTGACTTGTTTTGCTTCAGTTTCCATTATATGATATTAACTGTGGATTGAACACAATAATTTTTGTGGTTATAGAAGGATAAAGAATATATTTAAGAAGATATAATAACAATATGAATTGATAATACACTACGAATGTACAACTGAATTTCTTTTCGCACGTGTTCTCACTTTGTCTATATCGCTCACAACTATTGTCTCTCTCTCTCGCATATACGTCTTCTCGCATCGGCGCTTGGCAACACACTCTTCACGCGTTCTCGCGACAAACATTCGTCTCTCCTTCAGTCATAGATCATTCGTTTACATAGATTACCTTTCATACTTTACATACAACCTTATGCCTCATCCTCATACATAAAACCACATCCACAATTAACCCGATCGATGTCAATCAATTTCAAGCATTATACGATCGATGCTATTTTCTCCCGGTCAAATAGCAAGAATATTTTAAGCTTTACGGAGACAGATCAGACATTTCCGTGGGAACAAGGTTTCCCCGCTGTACCGTAACAAGGGATGCCTTACTGGTCGGAACGTTCCGGCTCGGAGAACCTTTAGAAGTCTGAGCCCCAAAGGCTCGATTCCAAAGGGTTGAAGCTCACAAGGGGCACGCTCGTACAGGAGAAAATCCTCTAAACGAGACCGGGCCACGCGAGCTTCTTGGTAATTTCACGTGAGTAGGCCACGCAGCGCAGGCAGGACCGTTTTTCAATTGCAAACTACGGAAGGTCGGTTGACGACTAGAAAGCCCCGGTCGGATTAAGCGGCGAAAGCAGCATTTTGCGGCCATTGCTCGCAGCTCCCATTTATTCCCGTTCTTCTTTTCTATCCGCCTCCGCGTCGCGCGACGCCCCGGGAAAACGGAAGGGGGCCATTTCTCCGCGGGCCATATTATTGCGAGCTCCAGTTTCGAATGAAATAAACATAGGGTCGTAAGGTAGCGTTCGTTCCCTCGAAACAATTCAACGACTGCTCCGGTAAATGGGTCGGTGTGTCGCGTACAAACGAGCCATCGCCGAATAATCCGGCGAAGACGGCGAGTACCTTTTTCGCGTTCGCTTAATTGCGAAAGAACTCTGCAATTGTAAATACCATTCGCATGGAACGCGCTCCGGAAACCGTACTGGAGAAACTTTTGTTTCCTGGCAACGTAATTGATTGCGGTACATCCGTCGCAGTATTACTGAGAAATTAATTGTTAACGTGCCATTTTATCCCTTTGAGACTAGGTACTTCTTATTTACATCTGTATGTCGATGAACTTTACATGGATCGATTAATAAAAGATGTTCTCTCTAAAGTTTTCATTCAACAAAATACCGATTTCGCAATTCCCATTCCAAGATCCGCAGCTTATACGTCCAATAAAAATGGATTTCCCCTAAATGCCAAAGGGAGACATTCGCAGAGCCAATTCACCCCAACGTCCATCATTATCAGGCAACCTCAGCCGATTTCTTCGGTCCCCGAAAACCTGGACCAGCGGACATCCCGGCGATCGTGAGATGCATCGAACACAGAATTTCATCTCCGCGTGTAGATGCTGATCCGCTTAGGCCAGGACGTTTCGGAGTCGCTCGTACATCGCTGGTAATCACCTTGATGTGGCCGCATTCCCTGGGAACAGTGTACTAATTAGTCAGGGTTTCGTGGGGCGGGCAGCTCTGCGCGGGTGTTGGAGGAGGGGGGATGGGGTGTGTCTTGATGATATGTGCCCAATTATTTATGCAAATCGATCCGGGTTCGGCCGAATCCGTTTTATAACGTGTCGCGGCGGATTGCCGGCACACACGGTCGCATTAGCTAGGATGAAATAGAGGGACATTTCGAGGATCGATCGGATCGCGCGCGCGAGGGGCCGATGGTTGCTGGCATCCCTCGAGCTCTTGTGGGGTGTAGGGGTGGTCGGGTTCGGTGGATGGTGGTGGAAAGTAGGGTCGGATCAAAGCGCTGCAAATGAGGAGGTTAACGGCCTTCGGCTAGTTACGACGTTTCTCTGTATTCCGCGTATGTGTATACCAGAGAGAGAGCGGGGTCCGGTCGGTCGGCCGCGTCGCCTCGTTAATATTAAGCATAAGGTCAATAAGGCGAGCGTTAAATGGAGCGGACAACGTCGACGTCATTTTACCCAGACGCCTCGAGACGGTATTCGTCGACTCGGTTTTCCAGGCTCGTGCATACCACGGGCACATCTATCACGATCGTGCCGCGAATCTGTCCGCGGACGATCGTATTAAACGCCGGGCATTGATCGATTCGGCTACTCGCTAAAAACCGGAGGCCGCGTTGTTCCTCGGTTTCAAGTATCAAAAGGCGACGTTCGCGTCGCTGCGCTGGATCGAATTACACCACTGGACAAGGACGTTTTCCGGACGTTTCCCCGGGATCGCCGACTTCTGATGGAAACAAATCCGACACTCCGGGAAATTAATTACTGCTTAGGCGGACGCCGAAATAAAAGGATCGGCCCGAATGTGACCGCGGCTGTCGGTCGGCGGGTCTTCGGGGGACGGTTATCACAGGAACGGAATTACCCTTCTTCCGGCGGTGAATAGCATTTGCCCCCGATCGGATGAAATTTTAGTTGCAGCGGCGAGCGACCGCAGGCGTCCGCAGGCGTCCGCGTTTCCATTTCGAACTTTCAAGTCGTCTAAATCGTTGAAATTCGCCCCGTCAGCTCCCGGCTCTCGCGGAATAATCCGACGAAGGGCCACAACCCTCTCCTCCTCCTCCTCTCTCGCTCTCCATCCGAAACCGGAAGTGGAAAATGATCGCGAGGCGTTCGCTCTCGGAACGAGGCCAAACGGCACAAAGGCGGTTCGCGATTCGCGCCCCGTTCACGGACAAAAAGCGAATACAGTTTTCATTAGGGGCCGCGGATATCCCCGCGAACGACCCGGCCTCTCTTTCTCTCTGTCAGCGAGCGACTGACAATGCCGGCGGCGAACGGATGGCGCAAATCATCTGGCCGATTATTGCGAGCCGGCCGATTCATCTTAACGATCGTTAACGGAGGAATGGAGAACGCGATGTTACACTTGGCGATCGTTAAAACTTAACGAAATCCCCGCGCGCAGCGACTGCGGAACGGACCCGCCGTGTTACCCGCCTGGAAAAACGCACCTGGAATCGGGGTCACGCTTAGAGATGGTATAATTGCACGGCCGAGTCATTGGAGCAGCGCCACCGCTCCCTTTTCCGTCATTTCCACCGAGCCGATGTAACTATTGCTCGAGAGTTCCCCTATGTGCTCGATGAAATGGCAATTTAAATTGAATGGGACCGCTGCCTTTGTTTGGCTTGCCTTTCTTCCTGATCTCGCATTAATCCGAACTACTGTGGAGCCCCGGTTATACAAACTAATCGGACGTAGGCGTTAAATCCTCGTGCATGTGTACAATAAATTTGAAGCGTCGCTTTACGTTAAATTGTTTGCCTGAGAAACGTAATCGGATAATAGAGAGACTCAATTTCACTGGTAGAGTCATGTGTTCAATTCGGTGGAAAAGGAGAGAGTTATTTCATGCTCTACAGATGAAACGGGGAAGCTAAAAAATGAGAAAACATCTCATAGCAGTCTGTCTCGTTCGCTTCATGCAAAACAGTGGTCTTTAAAATGAGGAGATACCGACGGTCTGACCCATTTTTTGGTTCACCGGCGCACTTAAGCTGATCTTTGAGATATGGAAGATCGCCCTTGAGCCAGTTTAGCCAGGTGGCCACAGCCATTCGAAAGTCCCGCTGCGATTCGCGAAAAATCCCTCGGCAATTGCGATCGATTTCCCGGAGATCCAGAGCCCCATAAAAGATGGATCTCGGCGAGAATTTATTCGAACGATATCGTAAGTTTTCTGGGTATCTTCCGTCGACCTTCGGCGCATAGTAGCAGGCGGCGATCGTTTCCAGCTCGTATAAAATTATTCGGAGGAGGTTCCCGCGGCCGACAGCCCTAGGAAAAATTGTAAAAAGGATTCGATACTGTTAAAACCTTTCTAGAATAGTCTCGTAGGGTGGAGGAGGTGGAAGTTTCAACCCGCGTCGCGGAGAGAAATCAAATGGCCCCTGAATGCTTGCCACGTAATGAATCCGGTGAATGCCGGGCCAGCGATTCCGGCCGGAAGACTGATGCACGGCCCCCAGTATTAAGAAAATAAACTTCCTTAAGCCAAGTCCTGGAATGCCCCCTCGTTAGTTTTCCCGATGCCAAAGAGCTGCGGGGATATATATATTCCACGGTTTGAATGCGGCTTCCTGGACTCCTCCGGCCGGCTGAACTCCAGCTTCTTCTTTCACCGGGGCAAAAAGAGTCGAAAGTAGTTTACCGTCTGCGGATATAGAGGATTCTATGGAATATTCGGATCGATCTTTCCCGGAAGAAAAGCCCCGGTGATGCTTGTACCAGAAACCGAGAGGGCAGAGAATGAAGAGGGACGAGGAAGAAGCAGGAGAAGAAGCGATCGCGGGAAGTCGAAAATGATCTGAAAAATATTGTTCGACCGTGCGCCGCGACCGAGTTTCCTCTTGCCCGCCTCTATCCTCCCTCTTGCTCTCTGGTTCCCTCGGTCTGTGCACCGTTCGCAGCGAGATTAATTATCATGGTTGTATTAGCTTCCACGGTTAATAGCCGTCCGAGGATTTTTAACTGGTCAATTATTCTGGACCTTTTTAATGGGAGAACTTTAACGATGTTCCCCCAAGTTGTAAAAGTTCATTCTCTCTTTTATTCTGGTTCGGAGGAACGCGTGTACGCGCCGCGCCGGCGAGCGCGGTCGTGAGCGATTAGCGCGGACCGGCGCGGTGCACGGGCGATGGGATCAAATAAATTATCCGTTCGGCTTGTAAGCGCGCGATAAATTCGCCGAGGAAACTCCGACGACACGCGACGGATTATGTTTTACGATATTCGAATGGTAATTCATGAATTCGGGGCGAGCAGGCTTTCATAAATTATCATATTGGGCTGTGTGCAGGAAAAAATAAGGCGCGCTCCGCGCCGCTTCGCCTCGGCCCGACCCGGTCCGTTTCTCCCGCGCCGGGGAGGGACCGGGCTTGTTTGCCGAGAACGAAAGGTTAAACGTCTGTTGTGCGCGGGAGAAGGGGGCGATGGAAATTAATAGTCCGCCCGGTTGCTTCGACGTAAAGACGTCTAGCTACTAATTAAAATTTCTGTTCCCGGAAGAACCCTCAACAGAAACCTGTAGATAACTGGGAGAGAGCTCGACGTCCTTTTTCAAAGCTATTTTCTCACAAAGAAGAGAGCCTTTAATCCGGCCGATGTAGCCGAGCATTTAATTATAAAAAATAATACTTGAAAAATGATTTCGCTGCTTAAAAGGAAACTTGACGGGAATTCGCGCTATTTCCATATTAACGTTTCCCGCCCTCGTTTCCTCTCGTCCACCGGAAAATCTCTCCCGTTGCTAATGCAACCTCTTTGCTGGTGGAACGCTGGTGGAACGTCGGTACAACTTATTCCGCGATATTTAATGAAGCATGGCAACTAATTACCGACTTGTTCTAATAGAAAAATTATCTGGGATTATAGTCCCGGTTTCATGGTCGGCGTCGAAATAACCGGTGCGGCAGCGGATCTCCTCGGATCGAATTATAATATTTCTATTAATGCCATTAGGTACGCCGGCGTTTTAAATCGGCGAGTTATAATTGACCGTTGAACGCTTAAACAAGTAGCAATCACTCGCGACTACCGTAATGGCCTCCGTTTCCTGCAGCCCTCGAGGATTACGAAGAGTTGTCGGGATAAGAGCTCTCTGCGAAAATTAGTCATTAAAGAGACAGGAAATGTGACGCGGGGGTGGGCGTCAACATCGGCGAAAAACACGGCGAAAGCGTCGTCGGCCGCTCGATCCGCTGACCCTCGTCCCATTTGAATTTTATTCGACGGCCGCCGGGGAAGGATGCGTTGACAAATTCCATTCCGTTAAGTGGAGGCGCGGCTGACGTGTCGGGTTTCGTTTCAAGGCTGCACGCGATTCGGCCAAGGGAACGCACAGGTTGACGACGTGGCGAAGATCTGGCGAAAGTCTCCCTCGGCCGTGTCTTCCTCCTGTCCGGCCCTCTTTCCTATCTGCTTTTCACCCCCGTGGCTTCGCCCCGTCTTATGGGGGAATCTGCTGAGAGGAGCATCCCTTTTCTGGCTGCCATACTTCACCGATTCCATGTTCCATCCCTCCCGCGTCCCTTTCCGGCCCTTTCGCTCCCCTAGCTTTACTCTCGTTACACTTCACCCCTCGCGTAACCCCAAAACGTTACGCTTAGTTTGATTCAGCGCGTGGTACCAGCCACTTGCCCTATTCCTTTCCCTTTCTCTTGCTTTCTCTCTCTCTCTCTATCTCCGAGCCATTTCTATCCCCCGTGTGACGCCACCCTTCTCTCCTCAGCCCTTCCGCGTTTCGACACCCTACGTGAACACTTTTCACGTTCGCCCGTGCGAATTCGCGCTAATTGTGAGGCGACCTGCGAACGAGGGAATTTTCGCGCGCCGTTCGACCGAGTTTTCCGCGCCGGATCGTTTCCGAGGGACAACTTCCTCTGATGGCGAATACGTGTTACTGACCGTTGCCCTTCGTGAAGACCGCCGCTGCCCTTCACTCCACTGGCAAGCTAAGCAAGTCCTGCGGAGGCTGTTTTTATGAAAACATTACGAGCTCGTATAAAAATACTGGCGACCCTCCATCGACGACAACGTTTCGCTCTAAAAAGGTCCCCGAGACGCGCGATGCCGATCTTTACAGATAAGATTTACCAGGTACCTTCATCAGCCTCCATCTGACAGCGAAAGCAAGATCGACAGAGAACGCTGTCTCCTCAGACCTGTTTTAATGTATGTGTCCTCTGTGTATTATCTAATCGATTTAATAATATCTAACTTGTTCCCAATAGTTCATAGCACCAGAAGATTTTTTCAGCCAACAAATGACGCGATTTTAAATAAATGGCAACTTATAAAATAACGAAACAATAACAGTGATCACCGCCGATCATGGTCGCCCCAATTTCGTTGGAATTCCAGCGAGAAAGATATTGAAAGCTGTCTACAAAGCAGACGTGCCGCAGTGAAAATATCTAGAACGGCAAGTAACATTTTAGCACGGTAATTTGATATTCCGGGACAATTTCCCGCGATTGTATGCTTTGCCGTGCGTTTCCGTATTGTTCGAATTATTGGATTTTCATCCGAGCTATCGCAAATTAATATATAACAAGTTACAGACAAATACGGGTCAGTATGATCGAATTTTAATAGTAATCTCTGCTGGAGTTGTTAATTAATATTTTGATCGCCGCATTAGCAGGCATAAAAGTGCCGGGAAATCGAAATAAATTATTCAACGATAACAAAACTGGAAAATCGAGATTTATCGTGGTTATTGCGACTTTTATCGATGCATTCAAGCTCCTGGAACATTGTTTATCCGAAGTCGTTTAGTCAGCCGCAATAACTTTTAGGATACTAGACAGCCTACAGAGGATTGAGAGGGCTTGAAAGGTGATAGTTGAAACGTTTACATTCTGCAGTTTACACTGTAGAAAAAAAGAAGGAAGAGTGTCGTTGATGCGGGCAGCAGGCCGAGAAACAGTCCGCGGATTAATGTATAGTTAAATACTGGTGGTGTAACGTTTGCCCAGGTAACTAGGTTTCATTTTTAACGACCGCGGTGTTCGGGAACGGGGGCAGGAAAGGGGAGGGGAATCAACGTTAAAATGCAAACAAAATCACGAGAAAAGTGGAGGGTCTTGTGAAACGGGTGGCAGAGAGCCCCGGCGACACCGGGAATCCACGGAATTTCCGGCCGCGGCTGCTTTACATATTAACTAATTCCGCTATCTGGTCCGGCAACTTTGGATTAGACGTTATTCCCCGGTTAGTAATACCGGCGTAACGGGCTGCGACGTTCGTGGCCTGATTGTAAGTCGTCCCCGGGAAATAATCGCCATTATCATTCGCTAACCGGTTGATTAATGGAAGCCCCGGGTCCTCCTGTTCTGTTATTCTATCTCTCTTTCATGATTACTTCTCGCCGCTGGCACCGGGGCTAGATTAACCCTTTAAACAGAGAGCAACTTTTCGTTCGCGGGGACACACCGCCGCACCGGCAAGGAAATGACATTCGGAATTTATAGTGGCGGTTGAAAACGTGGAATTTGGTTCCGCGGGACCGCGCGCGCACGCGAGCGCGGAGTTGAATCTCGCGACCGTCGAGATTTCAACCCTGCGAGCCATCCCTGACTCTTCGCGAAATTCTATTTGTTCCGGTGTCCCGCGTAAAAGTGCGCGCAGCTAACCGGCGGGTTAATAGGAAACGGAATTCGAAGCGGAAAAGTTAATCTTAAGAGACGCCCGTAGATCGCCGCGGTGTTCCCTTTTTCGCCGCGTGCTAATGAAATCGCAGTAATTGGGTCACACGGTGAATCACAAAGATCGCGCGGTAATAAAATACTGCTCCGGGCACTACAGGTTAATTTAATGACGCACCGACTGAATTCTGAAGCCCGGCAGAAATTTCTAAAGTCGCTGAATGTTAACGCACACGCTCCGATGCGCCGCGGGATGATTAAAAAGCGGAAGTTGAAAAGGTGTTGCTGGCTCGGGCGGGGGGAAGGGGGGTTGAATCTTACAGCAGCTTTAATTAAAGTTTCGAAATAACGTCACTGCCTTCAATCCTCCTTCGCGAGACAAATTCATTTTCCGTAATTTATATAGCGCGGGGCAACGTGAATAAATCAGATTAAAAATGCATGGTTGCGATTCATCGAAATGTGACCACCTTTTCTAATTATTACGTCAATAACCAAAGTTTTATACGATACTCAACGATGTTGCACTTTGTGGTTTTACCGTATATATTTTTATATTTTATGGCCGTTAAACTGTATTTTTATAATGCAACATATGCTCTCAATGATTGGCAGATTTAGCGTTAAAGAGGAAAGTTGCCGCGCTGCGTTGGTTAATTAATAGTGTCCGCTCAGCGATGGCAGTTCGCAACGAAATATTTGCGTAATGCACGGGGAAATGATTCGTCCGGTGGAAGGCACGGTAAACCGATCCGTTTTATGGACAATTGAATGAAATTGAAATCGCCCCCGTGCTTTTTAGCCGTGGATGCGCGTGACTAACGTTACACCGGGATCATTTTTGCGTCGATGTATTTCGTTACGCGTTTGCTCTGCTGAAGTTATTGGAAGGGGGGCGGGGGACGAATATCACCTTTCAATCCTCCATACGAGTCGACCTGTTCAACCCTGGCCGGTGATTGGGCAATATTTGTTTCATTTTTCGATGCTTTTCCCTTTAAAAACTTTTATGCGCAGACAATTTTCTGCACTAACGTCGCGGAAACATGATAAACGGTACTGCAAGGAGGTAGATGTTTTCGAGAATATAGTTCAAATGTTCTACAATCGAATAAAAATATTTTTAAACAATCCATTTCTTGACCCACCATGTGTTCGATATTAGAATTCAACCTACGATTCAACACTATCGGCAAAGGGTTAAACCAGCTCTCTTGCGCCATATTTTCCTGAGGCAGCTCGACGAAATAAAACGCGGAGAAATTGGTATTAACGAGTGAGGATTAGATATGACTGGAAGAAAAATCGAAGAAGGAGCCTCCATGGGGAATGAGAGGATCCCGCACACACAGGCTTGCTCCACCCCCGAATTCTTTCAGCCCCCGTGGCTCGGTAATCGACACGATCCGCAACGTGCCAAACGCATGGCTACGCTCGTCGGGCCGCGCGGCGCGAAGGTTAATCAATTCCAGACGCGGCGTCGTTTCCGCAGACTTAATTCGTGCTCGGCTGCAGCTAGGCGGTGCGGGACCCTCGGCAGCTTTTCCCATTATTATCCGACGTACGAAGGGTGGAAGAGAGGGTGGGAAAACGCGCACCACAAGGGAGTCTGATGCCGCGAGCTGCCTTCCAAGGACGAGGCAAGACCCGCGTCCTGCGTTCTACCCCCGACTATAGACCCCGAGCCCGAGACCGAGCCAGACCGCGCCTTTTCGGAATCCAACCTCCTTCTATTTCCGAGAGGCCGGGCTTCGTTGTAGCAACTTTGTTCTCCGGAGAAATTCCCCGTAGCGCTATCTACATATTTGATGTCGCCTCGTCCACTCCGCTAATGCTTCTCGTTAGAAACTTACCGCTTACACGCGACCTGCGACCCGTGCGGTTTCCCCGGCTCTCTGTCTTTCTCGTCTCCACGCTTCACCCTTCGTCCGCGTGTCTCTCAATGCTGCAACCATGCTTCCTTCTGACAACGACGGTATGCGTTCGATCGAAATAGTTAACGGGACCGCCGAACGGTTATTAGGTCAGTTGCGTCGCTCATCGCACTTCCTGTGCGCAAAGTGTCTTCCATTAACCCTTACCAGTCGACGAGTGACTCAGAGTCACCAGTAAAAATTGCTGTACCATTATTCACAATATTGTTCACATTATTAATAGACTGCGGATCTTTATGGAAAATAAAAAACTGTTCGCATTGATCGCAGGACACAGGAGCCAAATAAAGATTGTATTCTTCTTTTAATTATCCTGTCAAGCTGAAACTAATACATTGATGTCCTTAAATATTTTTAACATGTCCACTGCTTTAAATTGTACGCGCCCATATTTGTCATAAGTAAATTATCATTTACGTATTGTATGAGGTATTATATCAACTTCATATTCATGAAATACGATCTATGTTTCCTTTTTCACTGCCTGTGATCCATAGCTTCTATATTCCGTTTACCTTACCTCTTGGACAGATATATAAACTTGAAATTTGTAATCGGATCTCGCTGAAAAAGCTTTTGAAGTCCGGCACCATGCGATGCATCTGATGTTTGAAGGGAATAGTCGATTCACCAGTTTGCAATACGATGATTCTTCATTTGGTTTGTGTTGGTCGTCGAGTTGCAATTGATATTGTCCATTGATATTGCTTGAGCGGACAAACGTACACCTTTGTCTGTTCGCCTACGGCTGTGGTAATTTAACGATTCCCGTGCTTCTATGCAACAGCTCTTTGTCAGTGCAGCGACTGTACATGGTCTTCTATGGTATCACCGATACTATCTTGTACTACAAAGCCATTGCAATCCCACTCGAGATAGTCAAATTTTAATAGAATATATCGTTTGCTGCATTTATCGAAGTCCAACGGTATCGATTCTTCATTTTTCATTTTAGGGGGAAGACGCTTTTTTCCAGGATTGCAAGGATGCGGGATGCGCCGTCTCATTTCTCGATAATGCAAAGATGGGGTTTTTCAGTAGTCAGAAGCGTAATTTGCAGTATTCAGAAGCATACTGCTGCGCATGTAGCTATTATCATAAAGCTGCGATAGCTACAGTGGCCGGAATTAATATTCGGACGCTCTAAAAAAGACGATAACTTTTTTAATATTGTACTATACGATTTGAACCTTTTTGGGAATATAGACAAATTAGTTTACTATAGGATGTGAAAGGAAATTTTTTCAAAAATTGCAATAGATCGGAATTATAGAAAAAATACTAAAAGTTGCATTTTACAACTTTGTTATGTAGGCCTATATACAAATTTTAAAAAATACGTTTTGTAGATCTGTGTCAATTATATGCACTGTGAAAGTTTCATCGAAATCGGTTGGCGCGGGAAAAAACGACAGGCATTGAAAGATGTAAGAATCCTTAGATTTATTGCAGTTAGAGGCCGAAAATCGTGAAAATCTGCAATTTTTACCATCTTTAAACGTTTGTAGCTCATTGCAACGTCGACCGATTTTGACGAAATTTTTAGAATATGTTTAATTCACACAGATCCACAAAACGTATTTTTTAAATTTTCAATGTAGACCCACATAAAAAATTGTAAAATGCAACTTTTAGTATTTTTTCTACAATTCCGATCTATTGCAATTTTTGGAACAATATCTTTTCACATGCTGTAGTAAACTAATTGCTCTAACTTCCCAAAAAAGTTCAAATCGTATGGTACAATATTAAAAAAGTTATCGTCTTTTTTAGAGCGTCCGAATATTAATTCCGGCCCCTGTACATGCTGCCGCATAATGGAAATTATGTCTCGTAAACGTAAAAATAGGATCTTTGAGAGCGATCGCGGCCTAGACTGATCTTTTATCTAGCGCTTTTGACTACTGAAAAACCCAATCTTTGCATTATCGAGAAATGAGAAGGCGTATCCCGCATCCTCGCAATCCTGAAAACGAGTCTACCCCCTTAACCTGTTGACAGTTTGTCTCGAGGTCACCGGATTATGTTCTGCATCGCCGACACGGTCGGATAGATCAAGCCCACGAGCATGCAGACCTTGGAATTTGAGATTCGAAGAAAATGCTACTTGTTAGCAGAAAATAATACGGGAGAATGAAGGAAAGAGATAACAACTTGGCACGGAGAACATCTCCTCGGTGGGCGTTTAGACAGGATGGGCTTGAAGCGCGGCTACTCTCTTGCAGGGCGTCCTGTGTATGACAGAGGATAATTATAAAGTTACTGTATTCGATTTTCATTATTTTTCCGGTGGCTCACTCGCCGCCGTGGAGAAACCAGTCGCGGCGCAACAGAACATTCTGCAAAACAGGATTCCGAGCCGGAGACGGCAGTATCATGGTCGTTCCCGATACGCTATTAAATTTTTCAATTTGCTTCTCCTAACTCGTTCGATTCTTATTGCACCGTTCCCTTGGTTAGTCGAACGCAGGCTCCCCATAAGGGTGCGCAGGAAGAATGCGCGTCGATAAAAAAGGAAATACCCGTTGCGATATAGTTTACCCCGTGCCGCAGCATCTCCGTCCACGACCCCTCTCTACCCCGGCGAAAGTACATTTTATTTTCGTTCTCTAGACGTTATTAGATTATTCAATTTCATTCACGTTGCCCATTTTCACGCCCTGTATCGCGAAATCTTTGATCGGCTGTAAATTCTCTCTGCCAAGCTTCGTTTTACCTCTTCCACGGCGTTTCCCACCCTTATCATTACCAGGCTTTCTGGCGGTGAATTTCCATCGACTATCCTGTTTCCTTTCCAAAACCACGATTCTCAAATACCATCAAGTTTCGTCGCGGGAGATCGATAATTTAATTCCTTCCCCGGATTAAAAATTTTTGTCGTTTCGTTTAAACATATTTTTACCCTGTGGAACGTCGATTAATGCTCCGGGAAGCATCCTCCGCCGCGAACGCGTCGCTTAAACACTGCCGGAAAATCTGGCTCCAGGTTGCGTTCGACATTATGAAAATTTGTTTCACTCTTCCTGTTCCCCGGCCACCTCCTCTCCTCGCCTGCTACTCGAAGCAAGCCTCTTAACGCATCCTCTGCAGCTAGTTCGCTGGAAGTTGCGGAGAGATTGTTCCACTTAGACCGGCTGAAGACATTTCCGGTGGATTTCCATTTATTCGTATTATTATTTGCATTTCATTTGCTCCGAGTCGACTGACGCGTCACCCAGCTCCGTTGCACTCTCTGCAATTTGTGTCACGTTGACTCCGGTGTTCGGTGATCCTTTAGAGGTTCTTGCAACCTCCTCGAGGATTAACAGGCATTTGCACTCTTGTGAGCCGAATGTAGTTCACAAAGATTTCAAAGCTTTCCGGCGATATGTAGAAATACCTTTGTATTTTTCTGATCGACTTAAACGTGTACAGTAAGTTTATCAATGCCCAGCGGACCGTCTCAATTTTCCAGCTGTCTGTCGTGTCTCGTTTCTAAATAACGAAACGGCGAATTCCTCGCGTGACCGTCATTTTTCGAGTTAGGCGCGGCTCCGTCGTTTCACGAAACGGCAAGTTTTTTTATCAAGTTCCGTGGCAGTCTATTAGAAATTTTACGCAGGCCTTCGCGTGCCCGACATCATAATTCACGGCGAATCTCCATAGGGCTCTAAATATCTTAACAAGTTTAATACTTCGGCCGGGCGTGGTAATTTTAGCGGAGGGCTCCCGAGGGATGTGAATTATTTTCAGGCTGGCCGCAGACTGCCGTGATACGATTCTGTTTTGCGTAAACGCGTGGTTTCTCTGTCGATAACACCTCGATCCCAGTTCCCTACGATCGAAAACAATTAATTACCAATCATTCTAAGCTTCTCCACTCTTGAAGCTTCCACTGTTTCTCCAATCTTTCATATATTCCTACTGAAGAATGTAATAAGTGTTAAGACAGTCTATTGAACGTCTTTCATTGCTTTCTGTTGAAATGTACCTCGTATACGAGAAACAAAATGAATCTATTTTCCTACACAAGAAACGATCGGTTCAATTTCAGTTTGTTTATAAAACCGTTGTTTGCTCGTTTATTCTCGCTTCTGAATAAACTTCGTTGATTCATTTAAATACACTGCGGTTTATTGTAGTTCATAATCTAATACTTTCCAACCAGCAACCTAATAAATCTTAGCAACCCGCGTTCAGTCCAAAATTCCCAAGCACCTAATCACCAGCCCCTCTTACCAAGCAACTCACAGCGTTCCGATTCCATGGGAAAGTAAAGCTTCCCAAAATAACTGCACCTGCGGAAGTACCGGTAATTTATGGGACACAATATCTAAACAATCTGCGCAGCCCAACTGCTCAGCAACGCAGCGTTCAGCTGAATGCAGTGCCACTGAACATGTCCGTGTCATAAATCCGGCGTTGGCGGTCTCCGGGAAAGCCGGCGCTAAAATAGAACCAAAGTCTCGGCCTTCCGGCTCGATGCAGCCTATTAATTACTTCTACAAGTTTCTCAGCGTCTCGGTATAGTTTCGCAGGGCTGGAGGGTCTGTTAATTAGCTCCCACGCCGGTTAAAGAATTCACGAGGCACGCGAGAACGGAGAAAATGGGAGCTCGGCCCCGGAGGCTTTTCCCTTCCGCTTTTAAAATTCTAGGAGGCACTGTTCCGTTTTACCCCGGACGTCCGAGGATGCCCGTTTCCGTGAAACAGTTCCTGTCGCCGCTTGTGGATCAACTTATTCCTCGCGTGCCAAATTCCGTCGACACTATGATGATGCATCGCGTTCCACGGATTTCGCGTCCGGGCCTGGTTATCGATCATCGCGTTAAGCAGCTTTCACGGTTCCGGGGACATTAGATCTGGACACATGTGCGGAACGAATCGCCGCGATTTACCGATGCGAATCAGTGACACATAAATGGGGAAGACGCTCGTTGGGGTCCCATAGGGTGTGCAACAACCACCACCTTTTACCCTCTCGCTATTATAGCAAACGCGAACGGCTCAAAAACGAAACGAGAGCACAGTCCATATTCCATATTGCCGGGCTCCCGTTATGTTGCCCCATTCTTCGGCTCCATTTATGTAATAAGCGTACCGATTCCTGCTTCGCTGGACGTCCCTCGACAATGGATCAGTCGTCCGTGAACCGAACCATTTTTCAGCGGCCCGTAATGGCCACATTTATCCGGGAAATTAAACCTGCAAATTTGTATCGCGATCGCGCTAACTGTCCGAATTAAGGTCGATTTATACACATTACCCGCACAGACGCGGAACGGTGAAATGTAGGCGTTTCGACTATGCGATCGTGCCAGCATAGACGCATATCGGAGACTAAACAAAAACGGTATTATTCAAGTATTATTATACTGAACGGGACCCCGTTCCGTCTCTGTGCGGATAATGCAAATCGGCCTTTACGCAAACTCGGCAATTTCGGGATGCTTTGATGCTCTGCGGACGTTCCGAGACTACGTCTGGTTCGGATGTGCCACTGAATAGTCGGATTTTGGGTAATTTCGTCATCAGTCTTGTCACTAGATGTATTTTTAAGCAAGCAGAATATGTTGATTACAAAAATATTGGAAAATAAAATGTCGGAAAAATTCCTGAACAAGATTGTAAATTCATTATCTCGCACACGAGGAAAAGAGCGTAACTAGGGGACGTTACAGTTTCGTAGAATTATAACAAACCGAGTGCAGCAAATTGAATGCAGTTTGGTATTATTGCGGTAATTCCATTGGAATGTTTCCCGAAGGTGCGGCAGCGTGTCGATACCTTCTTTTGCTCATTAATGCAGCAGCATTAGCTCACGGTACGAAGGAAGCATCTAGCGAGAGAGGGTCTCCTGTCTAATTTCCGAAATTCTCGATCACCTGAGAGCAAGCGAACGAGGAGCGTTAACGAGAAGGTAAGACAGGGATGTGCGAAGGCGAGCGCGGAACGACATCGAATTTCGTCGACCAATAAAAGCGCAATTTCAGGGGTGGAAACTACGAGGCAAAGTAGCGGAAACAGCAGGCTGGCCGACTGACTGCCGAGACGCGGCGTTAAGTAGCGACAATAACAATAGGACGTGGCGCGGAAAGAACGTGTAATGGGAAAGAAGATAACGTGATAAGTGGAAATAAGAGGTGGGACGGTCAGTTGCGTCGCTTTACACGGTTATTATCGTCGGAAACGAGGAACGGTGCGCGCCACTTCCACGTCTTTCGCGCTCTACCCGTTGATGAGGCTCGATCGGAGTTCCCTTCGCCATTATTTCCGACGTATCTCCTCGAATACTTGAGCCACGGCCAGGGTGAACCGTCGCAGATAAAATTTCTATGTATGATATCCGTAGAAAATCCTCGCAGGATCGAAAATATTATGCTAATGACGGAAAATCAGGAAAGAAAATCGAGGGACACCGCGCGAAATCGAATCGTTTGCATTTCGGACAACTGTTTCGCGAATTGAGCCGTTCGGAATCCGACCAAGGATTCCCCTCGGCACGGGCCTAATATTCGAAAATGGCCGTCTGTTTTATGATTTCGCTCACGTCTCGCGTCCGGTCAAGGGACCAGTTTCCCTCCGAGTCCTGTATACGTTTCGAAGGGCGGAACGATGTGGAACTCCGCGATTTCGGCGCCGTTGATATAGGCTCGCTCCACTTTCACGATGAAAAAAATATATTCTGGTATCAGTATCTTCTATATTTGAATACGTACGAGGCATTCGACGCACGTACCGTACGCTTAGGGTGAATCCAAATGCGAAAGGAGATCGGCGATCCTTCACTGGTTTCATTAACTTTTTGCGTCCTGTAATAAATTCGTTTCGTTCCGACAACATAGTCTGACGTAGTGTGAGAATAGACTTTAAAAGGGCTTTAAAAGAGCTTCTTTCTACAAGCATGATTTTTAGTACTCGAACCTACAAATCATGAGGCCGAATTTAAAAAATTGGCACAGAAACATGCAAGTCGCGAAAAATCGCAGTCGAAAACCACGATTAGCGGAGGAACAAATATGTCCGGTGGAGGACGTTGGAAAAAACGAGAAGATCTGTTGGCCAGTCGATATATTCCGCAGGGAACGGGACACTTTAACAAATAGAGTTTAAACGAGGACCGGTTTCGCGTATCGCGGACACGCCCGGCCATTTGTCCGCCATTTATTCGGTAACCAGGACCTTATGAATATTTATTGGACGCGTCGCGGAGTCGTCCGTGCCTCCTTTCGCTTTTCGGTCGTCTTTTTTCTTCTCCTCCGCTGCCAAACGTTAAATTGTTCCTGGTCGACCGGTTTCTTCCTTTTATCGTAATTTGCGAGGGCCGGGAGCCTCGAAGAAGCGCAAGATTCGGATTTAATGTGGCCACTGGGACTGTTCGCGTTACGCTCGCCTACACTCCGCGACAAAGCGATAGGACACCCTTAGATTTCTAATGTTTCTCAATACCAATGATGTGTACAAAGATTGTGTATATAGATCTCTATAGAGTATCCTCTGTTTAGAAATATACGAAGTAACTGCTATTATGTACGTTGTGTCTTAGGAGTTATATCTGCTTACATGAAAATACATGAAAAACCGGTGCGTCAGAACGATAGGACATGGTGAAGAAGAATAGTGATTTAAGTTTATAAACAGGTGTTTTATTCGAATTTTAATAATGTGTACATTTTCCTCTTTTTTCTATCACTTCTAACAGTCTTTTAGGTAAACTTTTGTACAGTTTTTTTATGTATACTCTGGAAATACAGTTCCAACTTTCCTCAATCGCGACTTTTAATTCTTCAAGAGAATAAAATTGTTTCCCACCTCGATATACATATCGAGATAATTGTCCCCATACATTTTCGATCGGCCGGTGATCTTGCCGGCCACTGTAAAACTTTAATATTATTTATGTCAAAATAATTTTTAACAACTTTTGCAGTATGCATGGACGCGTTGTCGTGTTGAAATATGAATTTTTCCCCACACAACCGCCGTGAATGAGCTGTTATTTCCTCGTTTACCAATTTTATATAATCTAAACTTTTCATTTTTCCGGTTACAAATAGAATATTTGTTTTTCCATTATAGCCGATTGCTCCCCAAACCATTACACCTCCTCCTTTCATTTGACGTCTCATTTGATGCTGCGGATCTTTTCTCAGGTCATGAAAATAGTATGACCAGCCATCAGGATCGTCTAATGTAAATCTCTTCTCATCTGCAAACATTACTTCAACATTTATTGCTTCACATTTTCATATATTTAAACGTTATTTTGTTTTCTTGCACTGGCCAGAAAACAAAATAACGTTTAAATATATGAAAATGTGAAGCAATAAATGTTGAAGTAATGTTTGCAGATGAGAAGAGATTTACATTGGACGGTCCTGATGGCTGGTCATACTATTTTCATGACCTGAGAAAAGATCCGCAGCATCAAATGAGACGTCAAATGAAAGGAGGAGGCGTAATGGTTTGGGGAGCAATCGGCTATAATGGAAAAACAAATATTCTATTTGTAACCGGAAAAATGAAAAGTTTAGATTATATAAAATTGGTAAACGAGGAAATAACAGCTCATTCACGGCGGTTGTGTGGGGAAAAATTCATATTTCAACACGACAACGCGTCCGTGCATACTGCAAAAGTTGTTAAAAATTATTTTGACATAAATAATATTAAATATTTTACAGTGGCCGGCAAGATCACCGGATTTAAATATTATCGAAAATGTATGGGGACAATTATCTCGATATGTATATCGAGGTGGGAAACAATTTTATTCTCTTGAAGAATTAAAAGCCGCGATTGAGGAAAGTTGGAACTGTATTTCCAGAGTATACATAAAAAAACTGTACAAAAGTTTACCTAAAAGACTGTTAGAAGTGATAGAAAAAAGAGGAAAATGTACACATTATTAAAATTCGAATAAAACACTTGTTTATAAACTTAAATCACTATTCTTCTTCACCATGTCCTATCGTT